>CAVMGG010000680.1:0-129862 GCA_963680895.1 Fragum sueziense
CGTAGGAACAGGGGGGGCTAGGGGGGGGCTAAGCCCCCCCCAAAGTTGGTCAAAAATGCCGAATTTTCCTTATTTCACACTGAAAATTTTGGGGAAATTCAATTTAGCCCCCCCCCCCAATATTCAGACACTGAGGCTTTAGCCCCCCCAATATGAAATTGCTTCCTACGTGCCTGCCAGCACCTACTCCATTTCAATGAATAGGAAGGAATTGTAACAGTAACCCAGATCAAAATTAAAAAGGTTTCGGTTACTAGTGTTGTATATCGGACAGCAAAATCACTATCGATAATCGGAGAGTCATACCGATTGATTATTGATTGTACAATCGGTTTTTTAAAACAACAACAACAGCAATTTGACCTAGTGAATTACAAATATCATATCATGAGATATATATGATCATACATATATCAGAGATACATAGAGGTATATTTTAGTAAAGAATATTGTTTAATCAGCTCAAATGCTGGTCCATCTAACCATCAAAAGTCATTGCTAATGTCAGATTTATTTTAAAGCAAATGGCAGACTACCAATCAAGTCATACTCTCATATATTTTGCCTAGATTTACATCTTTAGCATTCACTTTTACATCTACTTCCCTTTCTTAAAAGCCATGGTATGAGAATGGGAGGGAATAAGAAAATGGTCTGGAAATTTTATTTATGCAAGGAAATAGATATCTACTTTTGAATTGGGAATTTTAATTTGGATTCAAATGTCCGAAAAATACCTGCAAAAGGACAGCACAACTCTAGCAATAGTATCGATAGTGAAAAATTGCAATCAATAGTCGCCGATTTTGGGCTCAATCCGATAGCTTTCGATAGCTGGAGACTATCGGCACAACACTATCGGTTACATTATTGCAACTACCTTCAGGGCTTTTCTTCCGAAAATTGGGAAGGGGCCCTGGTCAGTCAGACTGCTTCTGTGTGACTAAAAGTGCCAGTAGGTAAATGATCATTAATTATTTTCCAATTTTGTGAATCTTAGGTTTGAAAATTGGGAAATTCTTAATTTGAAATTGGGAAAAAATGAGACATTTTCCAATTGGGAAGCCACCGAATTTCGGCCTCTGTTATAGAAGGAAGAAAAGCCCTGACCTTAGCTGCGATATCGTAGCCATAAACTTGATGATGGGTATTGGTTTGTGGCTACAAGTCCACCCTATTCCTTCTTGTGGAGCAAGACAAAAGAGCAGAAAACACATTTTCTTGCATAAATTTTTGAATACTAACATCTATCTAATCAGATGTGTATCCCATAAAAAGATATTCCATGGCACAAATTCAGTTAAAAAGTATCAACAAGAATTGTTGTCAATTATTTCTTCTAACAGAAAATTCAAGTCTCGGTAGAATGAAATGGGTGGGAACTCCCACTTCAAAATTGAATTGAACTTTATTTGAAAGTGATTTCAACATAAAATTATACTGGATTGACAGTAAAATAGTTAACCTGATGTCAGGTAATATTCTTACTACATTCCATAGCTTTATTTTGAAGTTTGACTATGCTTTACTTGCTGGAATGAATCATTCCAGCACCTGCTCCATTGCAACGAATAGGAAGGAATTGTAACCGAAACCCAGATCAAAATTCAAAAAGGTTTCGGTGATGGGATACACATCTGATTAGATGTTAGTATTCAAAAATTTATGCTAGATAATTGATGGATTAAACAAGGCTTACCTGTACACGGGTGGTAAACAGAGAAACTAGCTCCAAAAAGAGTCAACGGTATTTCGTTTCCTCGTGACATCCGGCCTCTACCGAGGTAGTTGCATAGAGCGAAAATATGTAAACAAAGGTAGGTCACGAACACATTTTTTCTACAATTATTTCTTTTACAACGAGTTTTAGAAAAATCCGGCGATGCTGTAACATGAAGAAATGGTCGAAGTTTGTTGTGCACGTGAATATACGGTGTTAGTGAGCAGAGTTTTAATACAATCGTTGAAAAACATTACAAAATCAAAAGTAAACACTTCTTTACTTTCGATTTTGAAATGTTTTTCAACGATTGTATTAAAACCCTGCTACTTATACCGTATACTCTCGTGCACAACAAACTTCGACCATTTCTTCATATTACAGCATCGCTGGATTTCTCAAAAACTCGCTTTAAGGGTCAACTAAACAGTTTGACAGTGAATTTGTGCCATTGCTGGCTCCAAGTTAAACAAGTTTCTCAATGAAAATTTGTTTTATGTTCTGTTACATCATGATTATAGCATGCCATAGGCATAGTTCATTTGACAGAAAGAACAAAGTTGAGCACCAAAATCAACAAGACAAGTCGAAAATTTGACGTTTCTCCCAAAACCAGCAACTTTCTCTAGACAACAAATTTTCTTCTTTGAGATATGCCAAATTAATGTGCACATTCTAATCCAGGTAGTACTACCTTCAAATGTCAATATATCACAGTGGTTTTCATAAAATTCCCCAAAGACCATTCCCGCCCATGCTTTTTCATCGGACGCCATTTGCAAAATCCATCGACTCCTATTCAGTAGTGTTTTGGGGGCATAAAACAATAGGCAGCGTAAAGAAATGAAGTGCACCTTTAAACCTGGTTCATTGTTGATCTTCAATTATGATACATTACATCGATCGCGTCCTCACCTTCATATAATCGTCGATTCAAATGTCAGTCTTTAGTTTCCGGCATCTTCGGTAGACATCTTGTAAACAGTGGCTTCATACGCGCATATTCGTATATTTGATAAAAGTTATTTTTCGTGACTATTATCAAGATTTTCAGTTGTAATTATCCTATTTATTATATTTACAAATATCTATAAAATTTCAATCGGTAAATCAACAAAAAAGTTTCGCAAAATTCGGAACTATTTTCAGCGTTATTTGGTTGTGCCGGGAACCAGCATGCTCGAATTTGTAAACATGAGGCATACATCGAACAGATCGGCGTAAAAAAACATATTTAATGAATGGTGAGTTGTCAGAAACATTAGAATTGATATTTGAAAGGTGGTGTGCATATTACAATCCTTCGATTTTCAAAGAATTTGGACTATGCCATTCATAAATATGAAATAATTTGCACCGGAAATAGACTCTGTTCATATCTGAATTTTTTTCGAAAAATATTTTATTTAGCAAAGACAAAACGTGCATGCATACTAAATACAATATGCATTCAGTCTCTACACAAATCAATATTTTAAACGACATAACAAATAAAATTATATCGTAGCATAATTTAAGAAATGTATGGTGTACAGCAACGACCATTACAAATTAGTAGCGTCCGGATAATGTACCATGTTTTTCTTGTTAATTTTCTTTGCAATTACCGAGCAATACAACATTACAACAAAGGGAATGTTATGCTAACTTATAACACAATTCTGATAACAAGATACTTTTAAAATATGTTTACACTTTTGGAATCAATATGAAAAATGTAAGTGGTGTGTCAATAGAAAAATGGGAAAAGGTTATTATTATCATGTGACATATGTCTTCACTGTAGGAGCAATCATTGATTTATTTCAAGTCACCAAATAAAGAAAAATAACAATTTTATTAGAAAACTTACTTTGACTGCTTGAGAATATGGCCAAATTTTTTAACCATACATAGTGTTTAAAAAAAATAGTTCCACCTTGAATTTCATATGAAAAATGAAGAAATGTCCAAAGTTTATTTCGTAAATGCATGTTTTTCGAAGAAAGTAACTTCATGTAAGTAGTAGTACTACCAAGTTTAGACCACGGTGTATGTTTGTGTGAAAAACTAGCCAACTTCATTCAAGGATAACTATGTTCTCGGGTTTCCTAGAAGTCGTCCTTTTTCGGAATGTTTTGATTGTGCTATACAAGGTAAACCAGAATTAAGTTGATTAACGTCTTCTACTCATGTAGAGCTTTAATTTGATATATAATATGGCATATACATGTTAAGAATAAATGCAAAAAATAACTTTGAATTTTGTGTAGATACCGAATTTACCTGAACCTTAAAAGATATAATTTTAGAAAATGTGTTCGTGACCTACAAATTTTCGCTCTATGCAACTACCTCTTTTTGGAGCTAGTTTCTGTGTTTACCACCCGTGCTGTAAGGTGAAGGCGTTCATCTCCTATGATTCTCAGATAAGTGGATTGGCTTCGATAGAATGTGTTTTCCACTCTTTTGTCTTCCTCCACAAGAAGGAATAGGGTGGACTCGTAGCCACAAACCAATACCCATCATCAAGTTTGTGGCTACGATATCGCAGCTAGTAGAAACCAAACTTGTTCCAATCCATACTAACTGTATTGTCATATTTATGTAAACAATGCGAATCTTTCATCTTTCCGTGACAAAATACGACAGAAAGAACATTTTAACGCAGTTAGTGACAGGAAAATAAAACCGCAGAGACGAAAACAATGCTAGTGAGAAAATGCCAAGCGGAAATCACTTATCATTGAACTTTGTGTAGATTTGAGCACGATATGTCCTATGCATATTCTAGGACAATATTCCAATTTTTGTTTAATGGAGATACAAACCATCTTGACTGCTTCTGTGACTATGGATTACTTGGATAAAGATGTTTGATTTCAGTAGCCGGCTTTCTCTTTCCACGGACGTAAACAAAGCGTTAGTAGACTGGTATCGATTTCCGGTTTCCGGTTGAGATTTTATTTGAGGAAAAAACATAAAACCAGTCTATCTATAATTCGCACCATACTACATTTGCACTTACCTATCTGTCACAGAAAGAATTCGCAACTTGAAGAGTTTAATGAAAAAAGGAACAATGATAACGATATCAATTATAAGTCTCATTGATTTTTTAAAGATAAATACTTTAGAATCTTTTATAGTCAAGTTTGAATCAAATTGATAAATTAAGACTGTCCTCGTTTGAAAACAATTATAGACGACTTAGATATAACAATTTTCAATATTTAACCCATTGCTGCACAGTGACGCCTTTTGACTCCCTCACAAGAAAACGCATGGGAATTTCTTCATTTCCCACAATGTTTTCTACCCCAAAATACCCACAATCTTTAAATCACATGCACTTGAAATTAAATGTCGTCTGCACCGTCTTTGAATTTGGAAAGGTCCAAAGTTTGTCGTTTGGTAATGGGTTAAAAAAGTGCGACTGTAAAAAATTCAGTTCTCTCAATATTCGTTCAAGCTCAACTCATTTCTTTTGAGAATGTGAAAAGAGGGGGCTTGTTTGGGATGAGAGAAAATAACCGCGTAGCCTACTGATCATGAGATCAAAACAACTCCATTTTTTTTTTCTCTCTCCTTTTTAGCATTACCAAGTACCAGTCCACAGAATTTTAGACTGATCCAAATCCAAAGATATTGCATACGACAATTTTAAGTAAATGAAAATTTACATTGGATAGAAAACATGGTAGGATACGGAAACATTCTTCCAACAAGCAATTTCTTCATTTTCCGCAATGATTTCCCAAACCTTGGAGTTATCTCACGGGGTCTCAAAGGGGGGGGGCAGTATTTGGGAGTGGGTAAAAAATCAGCAATTGTAGAAAATTAAACGGACCCATGCTAGGATGTCGGACACGCAAACAGGTAAAAATATGTTTAAGAAATATCGCATGGTATGGGCAATCATACAGATCTACACGTATCTAGATTTCTGTCTAAGGAAATTTCAAACGAAGTTCATTTAGTGAGATTCGCACGACGTCGGAATTATTCGGGCGCGATCCAAAACATTCTGAACTCTCCGCCGCCGAATGTTTACGACCGCGCCCGAATAGGTTCGGATACGTGACGACGACGCTCAAAAAAGCCGAAGTTTTTTAACATCGAATGGCGACATTACGGGTATTGTGCGTTAACCGCACTTTATACTAATAGTAAAATTTATGGGAAACTCTACATTTGCGGAAATTCCTTTCTTTTTGGCTCTAGATAATCACCGGTGGTGAACTCGGCCAAAGCGAGGGACGTTTTTCGCTACAAGGTACAGATATTTTGCGTTTAAATGTGAGTTTAAAGATCTGATTGGAAAGTTTTCTAATATTAACAATGAATTTGTTCTAAAAATAGACCGGGTTTACCGAAATGTATTGACAAACCGTAGGTGTTGTTATAAAATCTCGTAACTACCGCTTTATCGAAACCGTAGTTACGATATTTTATAACAACACCGACGGAATACAATTATCGCGAAAAAACGTCCCACGCTTTGGCCGAGTTCACCACCAGTGAGCATGGGCCCCTTTCATATGATATCGCATATAACATATTGCTAATGTCTGTTACTGCAACTGATGATTAGCCTACCCTTCAAGCTGAAATTCATCTTCGTTTTCATGTCAAATAAGATGAATTCATCTTAAAGAGAATTGTCTAAAAAAAAAAGATTAGCAAAAATTGCGATTTAAAAAATCAACCCCTAACCCGAGTTATAACCTGATAAAGATACGTGATTTACAGGCGCCCGTAAAACGAAACTGAAATTTACCTGTGGACCAGATATGGATGATGACGTCAATTGTGCAATCCCATTATATAGCCGTGTTAACCCTACATGTATATGTCAGGGGCGTCCGTGGCCGAGTGGTTAGAGTCGCTGACTCAGGATCACCTGCCCCTCACCTCTGTTGGTTCGAATCCCGCCAGGGACGTATGAACTTTCATGTGAGGAAGCTATCCAGCTGGCTTGCGGAACGTCGGTGGTTCTACCCAGGTGCTCACTTGGGGTCTTCCTCCACCATTCAAAGCTGGAAACAGGTCAAAAGAAGGGATTTCCTTCCTGGGCACGCCCAGTCTACTACTCGGTCATATGGGCAACCGGCAACCGAGGATAAATAACCTAAAAAAAAAAAAAAAAAAATGTATATGTCGGAGGCCACATTGGAATTTAGGCCGATCCGGAATCGGCCTAGTCCAGAGTGGAATTCTACTCTGGCCTAGTCCAAAGTGGAATTCTGATCTGGACTAGTCCAATCTGGAATCGGCCTAGAAAGTTTCTGGTCCAGATGGGAATTCCAATCTGGCTAGTCCAATCCGGAATCGGCCTAGACCAGATTGGAATCTGTTCTTAGGAATAATTTGACATTGATAACCACTTCTTTTTTTTTACCAATTTGAATTTCATTTCATACACTTAATTGTTCGGAAAATAGTTGCAATAAGTCACTTCTTCAATGTTTTTTTTTTTTTTTTTTTTTTTTCTTTCTTAAATATTCAACAAACAATAGTAATAATCGTTCCAAACATATACATGTATATAGAATTACTAATATGCTAAAATGATAATAATAATAGCTGTTCCGAAAATGTAAGAATAATTCTTCTGTTTATTCATTTTTTCTCATTTTTAAGATTTTTGGTTTATTTCTTTTTCGTTTATTTCTGCAAAAGAACTATAGGCCAAAATCCATGTATCTTGATGACTGGAGAATGGTAAAAACAACACAAAATACCGACTTGATTGCTGAGATTAAGCCATATGTTTTCATTTCTTAATCTCGTGAGAAGGAAAATAAGTATGCAAACCAATCGCCTTTTTGTCACCTTTAATATGCAATCTGTTTTATATGCAGTTCTGATATGAAGTGATTAATCCCATCAGTATATGCGTATTCGGCTTGCCTTCTCAACAAGAATCAGATATTTTGCATTCCAAGACAACTTAAATTATTCTATTGAAGAAAATGTTATCAGACACCCTGTAATTGACCATATTATGTACTTTAAATTTTGTATCATCTGACCAGTATAAGCTCATATCTTAATCCTTGTTCAGTTTTAATTCATTGCGTTATCGCCATAATGTCTTAACTTTCCAAAGCTGTGATATACTTTCTACTTCTGAAGTAGATGTGATGGAGTCTTATTGGCTATAGCATGGAAAATGAATGGATTTTCACCATGGAAAAAAAGTGTAAAATGGATTTTAAACAGGAAATTAAGTACTATCAGGCGATACAAGCCTTACTGTACTGTTGGTCAGGTAAATGATTAACTCAATTTACTAAGTTACATAATACATTATTGTTTGTGTCTTGTTTAACCTTTTCCTAAATGACACAGCCTTGTGATTGTCCAAATGTAAAGTTGCCGTTGATTGCAATATTAAATCTATCAATGAAAGTGAAAATTAGCAATACAATTTAAGCTTTAAAACATTTAGTGAAGGGAAGACAATTTAGGTCATCATCATTTTTTCTCGCATTGCCTTGAAAAGCCTTTTATTATGGACTTCAGAACTAAGACTTGTTAAGAAAACGGTTAATTACCAAGAACGTTTTACATTAGGGTTTTCCTATAACATGTTATCTCTAAAGAGTAAGTTAAAGAACAAGAGGGCCATTGGCCCTGAAGCGCTCACCTGACAGGCCCATAGGAAATTCATATTAGGGGGCTATAGACTTTATCCTAAATATTGGGGGGTGGGGGCTAATTGGGATTTCCCCAAAATTTTAAGTGTAAAATTAAAAAAAATTGGCATTTTTGGCCAACTTTGGAAGGGTTTAGCCCCCCTAGCCCCCCTGTTCCTACGGGCCTGCCTGACATAATAGCTTTCTGTATATGGTGTGTCTGAGCCTCCAAAATGATCACATTTTACTAAGATTTGTGGCCTGTATAAGATAATCATTCTGACAGATTTTCAGCTTGATTGGGCAAAAAAATCCCCAAGACTGGACCCCATGACCTATTTTAGGACCCCAGATGACTAAATCTTGAAATTGTCCTAGATTTTATCAAGATAATTATTCTGACTAGGCATAAAATATGGCCTCTAGAGTGCAAATAAGGTTTTTCTTAAATTAGACCTAGTGACCTAGTTTTTGACCCCAGATGACCCAATTTCAAACTTTTAGTACATTTCATCAAGACAATTATTATGAGCTGATTTCAAGTTTATTGGGCAAAAAAATGGGCTTCTAGGAGTACAAACCAGGTTTGAATCTGTGACCTAGTTTATGGCCCCAGATGACCCAATTTCAAACTTGTCCAAGATTTCACCAGGACAATCATTCTGAGCCAATTTCAAGTTTATTGGGCAAAGAATGTGGCCTCTAGAGTGCACACAAGGTTTTTCTAAGATTTGACCACATGACCTAGTTTTTGACCCCAAATGACCCAATTTCAAAGTTGTCCGAGATTTGATCAAGACAATCATTCTGAGCAAATTTCAGGTTGATTGGGCAAAAAATGTGGCCTCTAGAGGGCACACAAGGTTTTACTAAGATTTGACCCTGTGACCTAGTTTTTGACCCAAGATGACCCAATTTCAAACTTGTCCGAGATTTGATTAAGATAATCATTCTGATCAATTTTCAGGTTGATTGGGCAAAAAATGTGGCCTCTAGAGTGCACACAAGGTTTTTTCTAAGATTTGACCCCGTGACCTAGTTTTTGACCTCAGATGACCCAACTTCAAACTTGCCCGAGATTTCATCAAGACAATCATTCTGAGCAAATTTCAGGTTGATTGGGCAAAAAATGTGGCCTCTAGAGTGAACACAAGGTTTCTCTAAGATTTGACCCCGTGACCTAGTTTTTGACCCCATATGACCCAATTTCTACCTTGTCCGAGATTTTATCAAGTCAATCATTTTGAGCAAATTTCAGGTTGATTGGACAAAAAATGTGGCCTCTAGAGTGCACACAAGGTTTTTCTAACATTTGACCCCGTGACCTAGTTTTTGACCCCAGATGACCCAATTTCAAACTTGTCCGAGATTTCATCAAGACAATCATTCTGAGCAAATTTCAGGTTGATTGGGCAAAAAATGTGGCCTCTAGAGTGCACACAAGGTTTTTCTAAGATTTGACCCTGTGACCTAGTTTTTGACCCCAGATGACCCAATTTCAAACTTGTCCGAGATTTGATCAAGACAATCATTCTGATCAATTTTCAGGTTGATTGGGCAAAAAATGTGGCCTCTAGAGTGCACACAAGGTTGTTCTAACATTTGACCCTGTGACCTAGTTTTTGACCCCAGATGACCCAATTTCGATCCTGTACGAGATTTTATCAAGACAATCATTCTGAGCAAATTTCAGGTTGATTGGGCAAAAAATGTGGCCTCTAGAGTGCACACAAGGTTTCTCTAAGATTTGACCCCGTGACCTAGTTTTTGACCCCAGATGACCCAATTTCAAACTTGTCCGAGATTTTATCAAGACAATAATTTTGAGCAAATTTCAGGTTGATTGGGCAAAAAATGTGGCCTCTAGAGTGCACACAAGGTTTTTCTAACATTTGACCCTGTGACCTAGTTTTTGACCCCAGATGACCCAATTTCAAACTTGTCCGAGATTTCATCAAGACAATCATTCTGAGCAAGTTTCAGGTTGATTGGGCAAAAAATGTGGCCTCTAGAGTGCACACAAGGTTGTTCTAACATTTGACCCCGTGACCTAGTTTTTGACCACAGATGACCCAATTTCGAACCTGTACAAGATTTTATCAAGACAATCATTCTGAGCAAATTTCAGGTTGATTGGGCAAAAAATGTGGCCTCTAAAGTGCACACAAGGTTTCTCTAAGATTTGACCCCGTGACCTAGTTTTTGACCCCAGATGACCCAATTTCAAACTTGTCTGAGATTTTATCAAGACAATAATTTTGAGCAAATTTCAGGTTGATTGGGCATAAAATGTGGCCTCTAGAGTGCACACAAGGTTTTTTCTAAGATTTGACCCCGTGACCTAGTTTTTGACCCCAGATGACCCAATTTCAAACTTGTCCGAGATTTCATCAAGACAATCATTCTGAGCAAGTTTCAGGTTGATTGGGCAAAAAATGTGGCCTCTAGAGTGCACACAATGTTGTTCTAACATTTGACCCCGTGACCTAGTTTTTGACCACAGATGACCCAATTTCGAACCTGTACGAGATTTCATCAAGACAATCATTCTGAGCAAATTTCAGGTTGATTGGGTAAAAAATGTGGCCTCTAGAGTGCACACAAGGTTTCTCTAAGATTTGACCCCGTGACCTAGTTTTTGACCCCAGATGACCCAATTTCAAACTTGTCCGAGATTTTATCAAGACAATAATTTTGAGCAAATTTCAGGTTGATTGGGCAAAAAATGTGGCCTCTAGAGTGCACACAAGGTTTTTCTAACATTTGACCCCGTGACCTAGTTTTTGACCCCAGATGACCCAATTTAAAACTTGTCTGAGATTTCATCAAGACAATCATTCTGAGCAAGTTTCAGGTTGATTGGGCAAAAAATGTGGCCTCTAGAGTGCACACAAGGTTTTTCTAAGATTTGACCCAGTGACCTAGTTTTTGACCCCAGATGACCCAATTTCAAACTTGTCCGAGATTTGATTAAGATAATCATTCTGATCAATTTTCAGGTTGATTGGGCAAAAAATGTGGCCTCTAGAGTGCACACAAGGTTTTTCTAAGATTTGACCCCGTGACCTAGTTTTTGACCCCAGATGACCCAATTTCGAACTTGTCCGAGATTTCATCAAGACAATCATTCTGAGCAAATTTCAGGTTGATTGGGCGAAAAATGTGGCCTCTAGAGTGCACACAAGCCAAAGGTTGACGCACGACGCACGACGCACAACGCACGACGCACGACTGACGACGGACGACGGACGACGGACACAGCGGTATCACAATACCTCACCATGAGCACTATCGTGCTCAGGTGAGCTAAAAATGAAATATAAAATCCATTTTTTTTCATTGTAGAAAAACAAGCAATTTCTTTAAAATCAGTTTGTTCGAATCTTACATTTTTTATTCAAATTCTCGCTATTTGTAATTGTTTGTAATTGACTTTAAGATATGAAAACTAATCTAATATTTAGTTTATTGAATCAAACTTCTGCAATTTTTATATTTTCGAGGGTTTTTTTTTTTTTTTTTTTTTTTTTTTTTTTTATTATTTTCAATTTCAAATGGATTCCAAACTGGTCTAGGCAGATTCTAGATCGGCCTAGCCAGATTGGAATTCCATTCTGGCCTAGACCAATCCAGAATCTGCCTAGACCAAACTAGAATTCTAATCTGGACTAGTCCAGACTAGAATTCCGTTACGGCCTAGACCAATTCTGGATCGGCCTAGGCCGATTCCGGATTGGCCTAGATTCCAATCTGGACTCCGACATATATACGGTCAACTTTAACTTCAAATTGCGGTGACGTTGCAAAAGCAAATATATTAGATAAAAGCATATAATGGTGTTTATCATTTGGCCATTAAAGTGGAGAAAAAAATGTGACATTTTTTCGTGAATTTGAACAGTAAAATACAGTTATATTTACATGCCGTGGTCCAAAATTCTCGAGTATTATACGCTTTATGATAGTGGAAATTTCCGGAAAAGTGCCTTTATATCGCTCTTTTAACCCATTCTCACACATTGACGCTGTTTGACGCCTCACAAGATAAAGGCTTTGGAAAACATTGTGGAAATGAAGAAATTGCTTGTGACAAGCAATTTCTTCATTTTCCACAATGTTTTCTATCCCAAAAGTCAAACAATTTCAAAATGTTATCAAATTGAAAATATCGTCTGCAACTTCTTTCAATTTGGACGAGCTCAAATCTTTGCCGTCTTGTAAGGGGTTTACATGTAGATTTAGGATAAATGTTTCTTGTAAACCTCTTAAAAGATGGGGTACGGTCAAAACCCCACCAGGACAAAACCCCACCAGGACAAAACCCCCTCGGACAAAACCCCACCACTAAAATTGGCAAGGCGGACAAAACCCCACCAGTCTTATATTTTATTCATTTTCAAATTATTCAACAATAAATTATTATTGAAACAAATAAATTTGCATGTGATCAAGTATTGTAATAGTTATACTTTGATAATTTATTTTCTATTTATCTCATTTTTGATGTTTGATGAATAAAAATTACAGAAAAGAAATAACACTCATAATGCTACTATTATGTAGGACTAATGTTATTTTTTCCATGGTATATATCATATACCATGGTATATTATCATTGATTTGTTTTTATAATAATCTTAGATTTATGATTTTTATTATGAAGCCTTAAAATTTGTTTTTGGAACAAAAAAAGTATTTATAACTAAATCATAAATTGATAATGAATGAAGAAGTTATCCCTGAATATCATGAATATGAAATGATTTTTTTCCCAAAAAAAGTTTCAATTGAATAATGCCTTTGATAAATATTAATAAGCATGATTTATGGGAATAAACTTATTTAAAATTTCTTCTGAGGTGTTAAGTCTTCTGATGTCATCTATTGTCCTGATTATGATATGTGATAATTGATTTAGTAGATAAGGGAATGATATAATGCATGCCAAATGACTAATTTAGGTGACAAAAATTTGATGTCAAGATAACATTTGGCTTCATCTTATTCCCAGTTACCTCTCCTTTTCCCACAATTGTTTCCATTTTTAAAGCAAAATTGCCTTATTCGGATATTTCAATAAACACAGAATTGGAAATAAGTATGAAAAGACAATGCTTTTTAAAATACAATAAATACACAAATACAATATAGATCTAGATCAATTTTTTGAAGTTTCAAATAAATAATTAAATTATATAGTAATTAATTGTGAAGCATAATCAAATTTCTTAAATTTGAAAATATTTTCCTTACCAAATATTTTTTTCTTTGTCATAAATTTGTTATACTATATTTTATATACTGGTGGGGTTTTGTCCTGGTGGGGTTTTGTCCTGATGGGGTTTTGTCCTGGTGGGGTTTTGTCCGAGGGGGTTTTGTCCTGGTGGGGTTTTGTCCTGGTGGGGTTTTGTCCTACACTCTTAAAAGATATATAATTATGTTGAGAAGTATTTTAGAAATGTCATTTTCTCCAATAACAAAGGAAATCAAACTCTAACATGAAATATTCCGTGAATTCTACCAATCTATCGTATGTCTTACACCTTGTATCATATTGTTGGTTTTTTTTTTTTTTTTTTTTATTATTATTATTATTATTTTCATACTGAATTTTATTGGGTTGTTCAATTTGGGAAGACGCAATATGGAGCGTTAAAATCTTGGGTAGGGACATTTTTATATGCCGTGATTTAACTTGTACAATTTTCAACCGTTTCCCAAAGACAAAATTTAAGTCTATTAATATGCGGCCCATTGTAAAAAAACCAGCGGGGAAATGTGAAGTTCTTGGTTATTTTTTTATTATAATTATTTTCCTGACTGAATCAATGCAAAAACTTGTTTGAGAAAGGGTGTGGTGAGCTAGCACTTAATTAACATATTTGCATGCAAGTGTCAACTGTTTAATGTCTTGTCTAACAAACTGGTATAATATGAACTACCGGTATTTGTTTGATGGGATTATTCGTATCAAAGGATTACGTAATAAATGGACTTGGTTGGTATAACACACCAGTTTGCAGGTGCGCTACCAGAACATAGTATCAAGAATACAAAAAAACTTTAGTTACGGCATTTTTGTCGCTATTTTTAACATGACTTACTGTTTGCTTCTTGATCCTTTACCAGATCATTTCTCGATTTTTTTAAAAAAAACTCTCTGTTTGAAATATGGAAACATTAGGAAAAACCACTACCTCACTAATTTCCCTTACAATATGAAAATACTGTATGAATTTACTCTTTCCCATCAGAGATCAGGTTTCGACATCCACATTAGAAATCGTTTGGGAAAAAATCATTGAAAGGAAAGAAGAAATTGATGACGGTAAAGAATTTCTCACTTTCCCTTAATTTTGTCAGTACTAAACCAAACACATTTTCTTTTTTTAACATCAGTTTCTTGTCGTCTAAAAGCATTTACTCAAAAATTAAAATACTTATCTGAATTCTTCCCAACATAATGTAACATAGTTAAATGTCATTTACTTCAATATTTGCGTACTAATTATATACTATTTATGCATGTATTAGGCCATTATTAGGCCTTTAAATTCTTTAACAAGTTTTTGCATTTTTTCAGTCAGGAAAATAAAATAAAATACCGAAATAATTTCTAACCAAGAACTTCACATTTCAACGCTGTTTTCTTTAAAATGGGCTGCATATTTTTTAGACTTATATTTTGTCCTTGGGAAACGGTTGAAAATTGTGCGAGTTACGTCAAGGGAAATAAATTGTCCATACCCAAGGTTTTAATGTTATTTATTGCAACTTCGCAAATGGAACAGTCTTACAAATTTTAGTTTGACAAAACAATATTATACATGTAATACAAGGCGTGAGGCATTCAAAATATTGGTACAAATCACGGAATAATAAATGTTAGAATGTGATTTCCTTTGTTATTGGAGAAAACGACATTTCTACAATACTTCTCAACATAATTATATATCTTTTAATAGATTCACAAGAAACATTTATCCTAAATCTACAGATTAAAAAAGCATATTAATTGCACTATTCAGTAAATTCCCACTATCACCAAGCGTATAATACTAGAGATTTTTTGGACCACGGCATGTTAATATAACTGTATTTTACATTGCAAAATGCCGTATTGTAGTCCCATGTAACTATAAGATGTGAAACATACCGGTAAAACTGACAAATTACTCGTATACAAATTGAGAAGTTTGCGATAGCATTGTTGTGCCAGTTAATCCATAGATTGCTAGAATATATTAACCCTTTCCCAAATGACCCAGTTTTGACGCCCCTTACAGAAAGAATATGGCAACAAAATAGACAAAAGAAGAAAATTCTTATAATCAGATTATGTTTATTTTGCCGCGATGTTTTCTTTGCTTTATTGTACGTAAATCATATCTTAACCTATGTCTAATTTGCTACCGAAAGATATAGAAAAGTTGCAATACAATGATTGTTGGAAAATGGAGAAACGTATGAAACTATCTCCAGAAAAAAAAACCACGTCGACAGAAAAGACCGAGTAAAAGAAAGGATTAATTGAACGTATTTAACACATAAGATTAATGTACATTGCATTCCAGATTATTAAAAAAATCAGCGATTTATTCTCATTCTGCACCGATTTAGCATTCTTGCTTTGTCCAAAAATTCTTACTTTGCGCACAGGACAAAGTAGGAATGAAAAATTCCGATATTCGAGCCCTGCGCAATTCTAGAATTGTCCGGTACAATTCCGGAATCGGCGGACAAAGTAGGAATTCCTACTTTGCGCAGGACAATTCTAGAATTGTACTTATTCCTACTTTGCGCAGAACAGTAACATAGTGCTCATACATTTTGGGCTGGCAGTATTTCCATTTTTTGCTTCAATGTTTTCCAAAGCTTCCTCTAATACCATCGTTAGGATCAGGTGTAATACCCATTACCAAATGACAAAATTTTGGACTTATCCCAATTCAAAGTTGCAATATGAATTGAATGAAATTTCGCATTCTTTCTGGGTAGAAAAAAAATGTTGAAAATAAAGAAATAGCTTGTAACAAGCAATTTCTTCATTTTCAACAATGTTTTACAATGCCATTATCTTGTAGGGAGTCAAAAAGAATCATTGTGTGGAAATGGGTTAAAGGAAAAGTTTGGGGAATTAATGTTACCAAATGCTTAATATTTGAGCATCATAGAACACAGAAAGCATTGAAAGGAAATTAGAAAATGCTTTTGTCATCACCATTTTTTTCCATCAATGCTTTTCAAACTTTCCTAGATCTATATCAGAAACACCAAAACGATGTAGGGTCTGGGAAAGACTAGAATCTGAAAGAACTTAAATGGAGTGGTCCATAAAGTCATAGGAAGACAACAACTTCGTAAGGAAATAGCTTAATGGGCTCTTAGGGTAAGGTGGGGCAAAACACCCCTTGGGGTAAAACGCACCCCATCGATTTCTCGGAAATTCCTTTATATATGACAAACTTATGACATTAATATGATGGTAAAAAATGTGCGGATTATGTGACAGAAAAGTTTTAGCTCTGACATTAGTCAATAAGAAAATATTTTGCAAAAATCATTTTCGGACCATTTCTTGTTATTTCCAGCTGCCATTTATTTCGTGTTACATCTGGCACGGATATATTTGATCTGACATGCAATACATATATCTATAGCACAATTACATTGTTGTTATATTGAAAAAGAAACATTTTGTAAAATATTTGGTGTATTTGGAATACTTTGAGAAATGGTGAAATGGTCATTTTGGGGCAAAACGCCCCCAGTCTCATGGGGCAAAACGCCCCCTGGTTCGGAATTTCCTAGACGTGATCGTATACGTTCGGCGGTTTCCGATCTATACGGAAACGTTACGAAGGGGAAAATCTGCCGCCGAATGATTACGGAAACGTCCGAAACATTCAGACGTCTTGTAAATTTCTATTATAGGTATTCTTTTAAATCTTTTAACCTTGATACACATTTACATGCCTTCTACTTTCTATTTGTGTTCGAGATTTTTGTTTATTAAGCGAATAACACTAAGTGAGAGTTAGTCACTTGATCAAAAGGTTCAGGGTCAAAATCTTTGTTATCCCACTTACTCGACTGGAAAATTTAGAATTGACCACGAAGAACACCCGATATGGATATGTATTGATTTCAAGTGTAAGAACTTTTTTCAGTCAGCATAAAATGCATACATTTGAAGCATGGGGCAACACGTCCCGGGGGCGTTTTACCCCACCGCGAGGGGCGTTTTGCCGCAGGTGTGGGGCAAAACGCCCCTTTTGAAAAAAATATGTTTTTTGCCTATAAAATGCATATTTCAATACGCAAAGCCAAAATCACATGTCATAATGTTCAGCTGACTTCAAGCTTTATGACACTGCAAAAATTACATCTATATCTCCATTCGTTTTAAAGATAATGACCAAAAACAATTTGGGGGCGTTTTGCCCCACCTTACCCTATATGTTAAAGGTTACCAAGCTTGGCAGTTTATTTCACCGTATATTGAAAGAAAATCATTAAATTAACGTGTTTTATCAAAGATCCGTCAAACTCGGTTGTTTTAAAAGTTTTATTTGCTTTTCTTTACATCGTTGAAAAACTGATTTTCGAGAAAATAAAGATCGACAATTTCCGTAAAATTGCCACGGATTGACGTCATCAATGGCTTGACTCCGCCCCCAATCTAGAGCATGAGGTGTCTGACAAAGAAAATGTGTTCGACTTTTCTGTCATTTAGCGAAGTCTCAGTTTTATCCATTTCTCGATCGTGAGAGTAATACAGACAAACTTAAACCGTTCTTTGGCACATTCCTTAATTCACTTACGACCTATTCTTTGACTGTTTTAACATTTTTTTCTAACTTTTACTGAGGACAAATTCCGTGTCTTAAGTATCGATTGGGGAAGTCGCTTTATGACAGAAAAGTCGGACATTTAACTTTTTCAGAAATTTCAGACTTTCCGGGAAATGACCCATGACTGCCCGTTTTTCCCGCCATGACGTCATTCAGTGGCCAGTATGACGTCATAATTTCAAGTCGGAAGTTTAGCGTATTTTCTTCGGCAAAGATCGGAAAAGACCAAAATATCCAATTTAAAAGACGAAATAAAAACACTTCTAATGTTGGAAAATTGTAGAAACTTTGATATTTGGTTAATAGTAAGGTGTTCTTTCGGCACAAGACTTTAATTTTGCCAATCATCGGACACTTTAAGGCAAAATACCGCCAATGAGATTCGCGCGACGTTGGAATTATTCGGGCGAAGTCGAAAACATTCGGCGGTGGACCTTTCCACCGCCGGATGTTTACGACTGCGCCCGAATAGGTTCGGAAACGTAACGACGTCGATCGAAAATAGCAGATGTTTTATGAATCTAAAAATGGCCACAATACGGGTTTTCTACCATAAGTCAATTCTAAACAACACCTGGCCCCGGTTTCTCGACAAAACTTAAGTACGTTCTCATGTTCAAATCTGAGCACCGTGCTCAAATCGCACGAAATCCACGTGAACTTCAATCGAATACCCTTCAACGTTGGAGAGTATCCCTTTGAAGTTGAGCATGTTCTCATGAGAATATACTTAAGTTTTTTTGGTTTTTTTTTTTTTCGAGAAACCGGGGCCTGGTTTTGATGTCCCTGGCAGTAGGCCTAAAAGCTTGAGAAAACGTTGTGATAAAGAAAATGACGATAACATTTAATAATGTTTGCTATTTTCCATTGTTTCCACTGTTTGTCTTATGCTCTTCATGTTAATTCATGCTCTCATGATTCATGTTAATATTATGTTGCTATGCATGTATAATGCTTAATGCAATAAAAATATTTGATTGATAACCAGAAGTATGCCCTTTTGTAGTACTACCGTTATAATAATACATTTTGTCGTCTGCAGCAGCTGTCAAATTGCAACAGTTTAAAATGCTGCCATGTATGAAAGGGTTAAGATAGTTTGGCACTCAAAAGAGAGCTTCATGGTAAGTTCAGGAGTAAAAATAGAACTATTTCTTTTCAATCAAAGTGGCACAATCTGAGTGTCTTAAGGTAGAATACCCGTAATGTGGCCATTTTGAAATTCATAAATCATCGGCCTTTTTCCGAGCGGTGTCGTAACGTATCCGAATATATTCGGTCGCTGTCGAAGATATTCGGCGGTGGAAAGTTCCACCGCCGAATGTTTTCGACGTCGCCCGAATGCTTCCGACGTCGCGCGAATCTCATTAGGGGTGGACTACCTTAATCCAATATTTTGCCGACTTTTTTTTGTATTGGAGCATTCCAGGGTGATTCTATAGAAAACGTGAATTTTCAAACATAGTACTTGGAAAAAATATGTATGCTTTCTTGATTGAAATTTGCCTTAATCTGGAAGATAAAACATTTTTCTATGAAATTATACAGATCGGCACGATCTTTTCCATACATATATTGTATTTTTCAGTAATCTAATACAACTAGGGGTATAAGATTTGTCACCTCCGTGACGTAACTTTTTGCTAAAATATCTTCAGCAAAAAAGACCATAGTTCCGTTTTTTTCTGTCCGTATCATTGTAACATAATGTAGTAAGTATAGCTGAACAATTTTTAGATCATGAGTGTACATATTATTGAAATGTTATAGAACTGACATGCAGACATGCAGGACAATCTGAAAAACACAATTTTGTAAATGGTAAAAAACTCATACGTGACCCTATAAACATCATGCTTTCACCATTTTCATACAGCTGGAGCAGTAAACTTTAAAAGCAAACTTCATCTATTATGAAAATATGCCATTTGTAGAATTAGACAACAGAAAACAAAATGTTTTTGTTTCGGAGGTGACAAGTTGTCACGGTAGTGACTGGGCGTCACGGAGGTGACAATATTTTTAAAAAATGCTCCTAAATTTATTTTAAGCCCCCTGTCCTACCCCTTTTAACATCCGCGCATAAGATAATAATAGTTTCTTGATAATATTTTGAATTTCGTGGGTTTTACAGAGTTTAGAACGAAATAATTCTGTAATTTTCCTACAAATGTCCACTCCGTGACGACCTCGTCCTCACCGGGACATTACCATATTCGTTCTGGTAGTGACTCGTCGCGGAAGTGACATTTCAACTTTAAAACGCTCAGTACATGGCGTGGTGCCTTCATTCGATGACATTGATTTAGAATTTAGATAATGTACCCCATTGCACATAGTATAGTGAAAACGTATTAATCATAACTGAACAACAAAGGAACATTTTATTATGCTCGGTAGTGACATCGAAAAAACATACGCAAAATAAATTTTGCCTTTTGTATCGCATGTAGTCTGTTGTGATGTCATCTAGATGCTGGAATAAACAAATTTGGGTCACAGAGGATGTGACCTATTTCATGATGCAAATCATTTTTCAAAATACCGCGAAATGAAAGTTTTCAAACACTTTTTATATCTCTGTTTCGGAGGTGACAGGAAAACGTGGGACATTTGCTTTAAAACAAATTTCCTTTGATAGCTTTGAAAATTTCATGACTAGATTCATCCAAAGCATTCTCTATATAAACAAACACGATGAGAAGCTTAAGAATTGCAATTATAAGGGACAAGGAAGTCAATGAAAACCGAGATTGTATCCCTTTCTATGTTTGGGACAGGGTATTTTTAAATGACGACCATTATTTGACAGAGCTGAAATAAAAATTATATTGCAATTTCTAACCTATTCCATACTTAAAAATTAAGGATATATCATTATTATTAGAAATCGAGTGGTTTTATCATCATAAGTTATGATTTATCTTAATGAAATTGAATCAAAGTTCTGGGACACGAAATTCACGTTTCTCGTAGAATCACCCTCCAACCATAATTAGGTACCAAACACTAATTCGTGCAACTTCGCTGTTTTCCATGGAACAGAAATTGACCAGGTTTCTCAGTTTCTTTGAAGTTTATGAAATCCGGATTACTCGTCAATAGCGAACAGTTTTCCCGCGTTCGTGTGCTAAAAATAGATTTCCGATGGGAATACCCCAACAACGTCATTCGAATATTCTCGGATCTTATCGTTACTCAAGATCCCCTCGAATGTATTACAGTTGCCGGCATGAGCCGATCCGGCCCATATCACTCCGCAAGCATAACAACGGTAGTGCGGTCACGACAACGGAAGCCGACCAAACAACTATTTAAATCTACGCCAGAAAAATATTTGAAACAAACAGCGTTCAAAAGTCGATTGTATCCTAGTAAATGTCACAAAATTTTACCAGATAAAATAATTGATGTGATTTACCGATCATTGACAGAATATTTCACTTGAATTATAACGTTAGCTAAAGGATTGAATTGTTTTGGTGACGTCATTTACGCGCGTCTACTTTCACGTTCAATATGGCGGTCACTGTATTACGCTCGAGATCATGTTGCAACCACGTTCCAACGCGGCAAAAGGTTGCAAACAGTCTCGAGGGTCGCGATTGCAACAACGTTTGCCGGGTACCAGTCTAATATTTTGTTTATCGGTCAATGAATCGGACAATTTTTCGTAACCGTGTTAGCAAAAAAATATTATTTTCAAGCGCGATATTAGTCGATCATAGATAATGCAGGCGGGAACTAAAACTACGAAACATTGCGCATATGCAACATGCAACATTGCTTCCAGATACGAAGACAGACCAGAAATGACAAACGTTTTTTCTTGAGATTCCTCAGCAGCTTAACCAGAAAAAACATCGAAAAGTCTGAAAGTAAAGTAGCTATGATCATGAAACTTCTCTGGTAGATAGATCTCACCAAAGAGAAGTGCAACGTACAAGGAACATAACTCTATCTTGCTTATTTTGTGAGTTAGATTGCCCATTGTTGTAGTGAAAGCCTATGGAGTATCAAATCACATTCAGCGACAAATTCTAGTTTTTTCTATATTAACCCTTTCCCAAACAAGACCGGTTTTGACGTCCCCAACAGAAAATTCTTGGGAAAACATTGAGGCAAAAGCAGAAAATGATGATCGACAAAATCGAAAAGGCATGCACAGCAGACAAAATGAGTGTGAATAACTTCTTTGGATATTGATGATCATCCTCCTTTTGCCTCAATATTTTCTCCGAGATGAAACACTAAAGATATTCACATCCGTTTTGTCGTCTGCAGACTTTTTTTTCAATTTAGCCCAACATGACATTATGTCGTTTTTGGAAAGGGTAAGCGAGCGGCACGATGAAGTCAGGACATGTCCGTATGTGTAATTATTACTTGTCAACTGCTTATTTCATAGTTATCGATCTTAAAAAGTACACGACAGTGCAGCAACCTTCTCAACTCGGAATTAGAATGTTTCTCAACAAATGATTACAGCAATCAAGCTCTTAGAATGTTATCTCCGGCAAGTTGAAGGTGGAAAATCTTCGCGAGATTCACAGCCATATTTGTACGATAAGGGATTCCCAATCTATTTTTAGACCTGTGAGGCGTGACGATGACGTATTTGTTCACACGGAAAATCGAAGCCTATTTCAGTCATCACGGATAAAGGCGAAGTTGCCTGCGAAATAGACTTAACTATTTGGCATCTCGCCATGGCTGGGAAACGTAATAAGTCAGTCATTTTCTTTAGACCAGCCTAAAATGCCAATGAGCGTAATGTCAGGTGATTTTGAGAAAACTTCACCTAAGGGTAAGGTGGGGCAAAACGCCCCCAAATTGTTTTTGGTCATTATCTTCAAAACTAATGGCGATGTAGATGTATTTTTTTGCAGTGTTACAAAGCTTAGAGTCAGCTGAACATTATGACATGTGATTTTGGCTTTGCATTATTAAATATGCATTTTATAGGCAAAAATAATAATTTTTCAAAAGGGGCGTTTTGCCCCACACCTGGGGCAAAACGCCCCTCACGGTGGGGTAAAACGCCTTCGGGGCGTTTTGTCCCATGCTTCAAATTTATTCATTTTAAGTTGACTGAAGATAGGTCTTACGCTTGAAATCAATATCTATCGGGTGTTCTTCGTGGTCAATTTTTATTTTTACGGTCGAGTACGTGGGAAAACAAAGATTTCGACAATGTGCCTTTTGATCCAGTGACTAACACTCTTTGATGTTATTCGCTTAATAAACAAAAATAATAAACACACATAGAATGTAGAAGGCATGTAAATGTGTATCAAGGTTAAAAGATTTAAAAGAATACCTATAATAGAAATTAACAATACGTCGGCATTTTTCGGGCGTTGCCGTAATCATTCGGCGGCAGATTTTCCCCTTCGTAACGTTTCCGTATAGATCGGAAACCGCCGAATGGTCTACGATCACGTCCGGAAAATTCCGAAAAAGGGGACGTTTTGCCCCATGAGACTGGGGGCGTTTTACCCCAAAGTGACAATTTCACCATTTATCAAAATATTCCAAATACACCAAATATTTTACAAAATGTTTCTTTTTCAATGAAACAACAATGTAATGTGCTATAGATTCATGTATTGCATATCAGATAGAATATATCCGTGCCGGATGTAACACGAAATAAATGGCAGCAGGAAATAATAAGAAATGGCCCGAAAATGATTTTTTGCGAAATATTTTCTTATTGACTAATGTTAGAGCTAAAACTTTTCTGTCAGATAATCTACACATTTTTTACAATCAAATTAACGTTATAAGTTTGTTATAAATATTGGCATTTCCTAGAAATCGATGGGGGGCGTTTTACCCCAAGGGGCGTTTTGCCCCACCTTACCCTACACCCATGAAGGTAGGAGGATCTGTGCTTACAAAATGTGGACATATGCAGAGCTGCATATAAAAAGGGACAATCGCTTTTCAAAACGCAAAATTTCATTAACTGTTGATTAAACCACATGTTGTTGATACTCACTGGAATCGTCTCATCGAGACAATTCAAATGAGTACACACAACATAGGGTTTGGATTTGAAATAACAAATGAGCCGGGATCTGGAAAAAACGTCCCTTATTGCATTTTTAAAAATTGCGCTTGAAGATCAGCCTGTTGTCAAATATAGTCCAATATGCATCCATGCTGCTCTCTTTAAGTTACTAAATGTCACAAAGAAGCTATATGAGAACAACGTGGATCCTGATCAGACTGTGCGTATGCACAGGCTGATCCGGGTCTATGTTGGGCTCAAAAGCCTTAAGGGACGTTTTTCCAGCTCATGGCCCAAATATAAAATGCCTTTATCCCGTCTTATCTGTTAGTCTGCCTACGTGTGTGGTCACTTGAAAGGACAAACATAATTATGAAGATGGTGCCATTTCTGCCGATCATCGACCGCGTACTTAACCCTTTCTCAAACAGCAAAATTTTAGGGTGATTCACCTCAAAAATTGCCCCAAATGACAAAATGATTGTTATTTAAGATAATTATGATTTGTGTAAATTATGGAATAGAAAATATTGAGACAACAGGAGAAACCGCTGGTTATCAGCAGTCTTCTTTTGTCGCAATGTTTCCTAAACCTTTTCTATTAGGGACCCCGAAAGACGGTCTTGTTTGGGAAAGAGTTAAATGAACATCACATCAAAGAATCAAAACTTATATGAATAAGAAATTCATGCATTAACACACGGATGAACATTTATATGTAAGTTCGTTTCAGGTAGTCCATCCTAATGAGATTCAAGCGCCGTCGGAATTTCGTAAGGCGTCGTTAAAGCTTAAATTCATCTTCGTTTTCATGTCAAATAAGATGAATTCATCTTAAAGAGAATTGTCTAAAAAAAAGATTAGCAAAAATTGCGATTTAAAAAATCAACCCCTAACCCGAGTTATAACCTGATAAAGATACGTGATTTACAGGCGCGCGTAAAACGAAACTGAAATTTACCTGTGGACCAGATATGGATGATGACGTCAATTGTGCAATCCCATTATAGCCGTGTTAACCTTACATGTATAAACGGTCAACTTTAACTTCAAATTGCGGTGACGTTGCAAAAGCAAATATATTAAATAAAAGCATTTAATGGTGTTTATCATTTGGCCATTAAAGTGGAGAAAAAATGTGCCATTTTTTCGTGAATTTGAACAGTAAAATACAGTTATATTTACATGCCGTGGTCCACAAATTCTCGAGTATTATACGCTTGATGATAGTGGAAATTTCCGGAAAAGTGCCTTTATATCGCTCTTTTAACCCATTCTTACACATCGACGCTGTTTGACGCCTCACAAGATAAAGGCTTTGGAAAACATTGTGGAAAATGATGAAATTGCTTGTTACAAGCAATTTCATCATTTTCCACAATGTTTTCTATCCCAAAAGTCAAACAATTTCAAAATTTTATCAAATTGAAAATATCGTCTGCAACTTCTTTCAATTTGGACAAGCTCAAATCTTTGCCGTCTTGTAAAGGGTTTACATGTAGATTTAGGATAAATGTTTCTTGTAAACCTCTTAAAAGATATATAATTATGTTGAGAAGTATTTTAGAAATGTCATTTTCTCCAATAACAAAGGAAATGCAACTCTTACATGAAATATTCCGTGAATTCTACCAATCTATCATATGTCTTACGCCTTGTATTATATATATATGTATTATTTTATCATTATTATTATTATTATTATTATTATTATTATTATTATTATTATTATTATTATTATTATTATTATTATTATTATTATTATTATTATTATTATTATTATTATTATTATTATTATTATTATTATTATTTTCATACTGAATTTTATTGGGTTGTTCAATTTGGGAAGACGCAATATGGAGCGTTAAAATCTTGGGTAGGGACATTTTATATGCCGTGATGTAACTTGTACCATTTTGCAACCGTTTCCTAAAGACAAAATTTAAGTCTATAATTAATATGCGGCCCATTGTAAAAAAAAAACCAGCGGGGAAATGTGAAGTTCTTGGTTATTTTTATTATTATTATTTTCCTGACTGAATCAATGCAAAAACTTGTTTGAGAAAGGGTGTGGTGAGCTAGCACTTAATTGACATATTTGCATGCAAGTGTCAACTGTCTTGTCTAACAAACTGGTATAATATGAACTACCGGTATTTGTTTGATGGGATCATTCGTATCAAAGGATTACGTAATAAATGGACTTGGTTGGTATAACACGCCAGTTTGCAGGTGCGCTACCAGAACATAGTATCAAGAATACCAAAAAACTTTAGTTACGGCATTTTTGTCGCTATTTTTAACATGACTTACCGTTTGCTTCTTGATCCTTTACCAGATCATTTCTCGATGTTTAAAAAACTCTCTGTTTGAAATATGGAAACATTAGGAAAAAACACTACCCCACTAATTCCCCTTACAATATGAAAATACTGTATTAATTTACTCTTTCCCATCAGAGATCAGGTTTCGACATCCACATTAGAAATCGTTTGGGAAAAATCATTGAAAGAAAAGAAGAAATTGATGAAGGTAAAGAATTTCTCACTTTCCCTAAATATTGTCAGTACTAAACCAAACACATTTCCTTTTTTTAACATCAGTTACTTGTCGTCTAAAAGCATTTACTCAAAAATTAAAATACTTATCTGAATTCTTCCCAACATAATGTAACATACATGTAGTTAAATGTCATTTACTTCAATATTTGCGTACTAATTATATACTATTTATGCATGTATTAGGCCATTATTAGGCCTTTAAATTCTTTAACAAGTTTTTGCATTTTTCAGTCAGGAAAATAAAATACCGAAATAATTTCTAACCAAGAACTTCACATTTCAACGCTGTTTTCTTTAAAATGGGCTGCATATTTTTTTAGACTTATATTTTGTCCTTGGGAAACGGTTGAAAATTGTGCGAGTTACGTCAAGGGATATAAATTGTCCATACCCAAGGTTTTAATGTTATATATTGCAACTTCGCAAATGGAACAGTCTTACAAATTTTAGTTTGACAAAACAATATAATACAAGGCGTGAGACATTCAAAATATTGGTACAAATCACGGAATAATAAATGTAAGAATGGGATTTCCTTTGTTATTGGAGAAAACGACATTTCTACAATACTTCTCAACATAATTATATATCTTTTAATAGATTCACAAGAAATATTTATCCTAAATCTACAGATTAAAAAAGCATATTAGTTGCACTATTCAGTAAATTCCCACTATCACCAAGTGTATAATACTAGAGAACTTTTGGACCACGGCATGTTAATATAACTGAATTTTACTGTTCAAATTCACGAAAAAATGTCACATTTTTTCTCCACTTTAATGGCCAAATGATTAACACCATAAAATGCTTTTATTTAATATATTTGATTTTGCCACGTCACCGCAATTTGAAGTTAAAGTTGACCGTTTATACATGTAAGGTTAACACGGCTATAATGGGATTGCACAAATGACGTCATCATCCATATCTGGTCCACAGGTAAATTTCAGTTTCGTTTTACGCGCGCCTGTAAATCACGTATCTTTATCAGGTTATAACTCGGGTTAGGGGTTGATTTTTTCATCGCATTTTTTGCTAATTTTTATTTTTAGACAATTCTCTTTAAGATGAATTCATCTTATTTGACATGAAAACGAAGATGGATTTCAGCTTTAACATTCGCTTAAAGAATCCGAACCTATTCGGTCGACGTTGCAAACATTCGGATGTTGAATCTTCCACAACCAAATGTTTACGACGTCGTTCGAATAATTCCTAGGTTGCTTGAATATCATTAGGGGTGGACTGCATTAATAAGATAGCAACTTTATCAACGACAAAACATTAAAAACAAATATGAATAAGCCATAATTTGGAGAACGGCCCTATGCGCTCATTAAATTGATTTACAGTTCCTTCTCACAAACAAGTATTCATTAAACTGTTGTCCTTCGACCCCGCCGCCCGTCGACGCTTCGATCTTGAAACCTTGGTTCAGAAGTCTTTGGAAAACCTGCACGGAGTTTAGTTTACAAAATCCGTTCAGTGGAAATTTGATGACGTAACGATTGTCCATATTGAACCCAGAATTCCGTGAATCCATGAGCGCCGAACTTAGTTCCGGAAAAACGTCCTCTAACAGAAATCGCTCTGCGCTTAACGAAATTCGTTCTCCAAGATCCGGGCTCAAACTAACCGCAACACAGTCACAGAATTCATTTTCTTTTCCGGATTTCGAGTCATTAATGTCCATTTTTTCTTTCTTTACGTTTTTTCCTTTCATCATGATCTCCAATTCGCGCATCATTCCGTGAAGTTCGAAGTACTTCGCCTCCTCATAAAGTTGTTCTAGTTCCCGGAAGTTGTCAGGGAGCATGAGTTTACATGACCGGATGTAGTTCAGAATGTACCGGAAGAGTTTTCCGTCCCGGTCTATAAAGTAGTGCTGTTTTAACGTGTCCAAAACGATCGGCACGCTGCCGTTGAACAATCGAGCCAGCTTGGTTTCTGGAAATCTGGAAATATATGGAATAAAATGTTGGTTTCGTTCGAAAATGTCCTAACTTGAATAGCTTGAATAAGCTGACGTTACGACATTTTCGAACGTGTTTTTGTCAAAAGCAGATGTGCAAAACCTGGCATGAAATAATTCATAATACTTTAGCACCCGTGGCATTAAAAAAATAATATGTTGGTGACACTTTCCAAAACTTTTATTTAATGGATATAGTTAAATAATTTGTCATATAGCACCTTCGAAATATAACATGATTGTATAATTATGCATGTCTCTTTTGAAAAAAAAAAAAAAACAAACAAACAAAAAACAAAACAACATCTATTTTGCTAATACATGTACGTGTAATCAAATTTAATCAACATTAGTCTAATAAAAGAAATGTACCTTTATTTTGTCGTCTTTAACATTAGTTTACGCAGACGTTTCTAAGCGCATGTTCTAGCTTTTATTCGGCATTTTACAGAAGCCTAAAAACCGGATCAAAAATTCGTGTATTTTGTCAGATGGTTAAAACGATTAAGCTTTGACGCGACGTTCGCTGTAAAAATATGTGGAAGTTGCAACTTATCTTTAGAGGCATTCGAATTGTCAACTGTTATTACATATCGTCGCTTTTCTTCGAAAACCTCGTATCTGCAGCTTGTTTTAAGATGCAGATACGAGGTTTTCGTAGAAAAGCGACGATATACGTCTTGAAATGACACAATGCTTTTTGGGAAGGCACCATTTATCTATCTCTAATTAAAGCTAAGTTTAAACATAGCCATGAGAAAGAACATTTCAATGCATTTTGTCCCGTCACGTAAAAGGGATCTATGGATATAACGAACTGAAATATCAGATGTTTAAGATGTTTATAGTTTGAGTTCTTCCCCCCCCCCCCCAAACAGTCAATGATTCTGACGCCATTACTATGAAATCATTTAGAAATCATTCATAAACTCAGCAGTGAAACCAAAGTTCAATGCGTAAAATTAGTCTTTTTACCGTGTGCAATCCCTTTAATTTCGGAACAGCGTGGAATTATATGTTTGGGAGAGAGATGAAAAGAATAACTACGCATATTTCACAAACTTCAAACTTTCAAATTGCAAATGTTTTTGATGGTGCTTAAAGTTTTGACCGAAGTCATATTGTGCGGCTTGCACGGTCTGACATTGTCGGTCGACACTTTTCGCAATTTCAAAAAATTCATATGTTCTTCTCATATGAATTGTGTTGTATATGGCGACGGTTATTAGTGATAGTGTTGTGTAAGCCGAGGAATGAAAAAATTAAGGACTAACCAAACCAAATTCTACATCGGGAGAAACCTGGTGGTGCCTCGAAAAGTCAACGGGGGAATATAGATCAACAACAACAACAAGGCTTCTTTTCGTTTGACAGATCACATTTAAACTTTAACAATATATGTGTTATAAATTTAAATTAAGCAATAAAATGTTTACCAGAAATTCTTAATTTCACAAGATTCGTTATTAGCGAAATGTATCGCCATCGGGCAAAACGTTCTTATACAAAGTATGTAAATAAATACTAAATAGGTTTGCGTCATTTGTAAAGAAAACCAAACTTTGTCCATCATGTAGTACGTAATATTTCTCTTACATTTAAGGTATTCCATCCATCATTAGATACCAAACACTTCGTGCAGTTTTGGGCATCATCCCTGACAACGCACATTGACGAGGGATACGGACCGTTTGCATTTACATTGAAAAAGCATAAGTACAAAGTGTATTAATTATGCACTAACGAAATATTTGTTTTGGCATAAAAAGAAGTACTCGTGACCTAAAATGTATTCGGAATCTCAAAATTTTAACCAAAAGTAGCACTTTGCACCTATCATTTTAATGAACAGAATGACGCACGAGCGGAATGGACGGGCGCAGATCCCCTTTTCAGCTGGCATGTCATTTCTGATTATATACAACACGTCTAAAAATGAAGGAAAATTGTTCAAAGGGTGTTTAAGGCTGCATTTATAAAAGTTTAATATTTCAACTGGATTTTTTCGCCACAAGTCAAATAAATTGCGTGAATTCGTTTTCATCTAATGAACTTCTCATTATAGAGTTAGTCGCCCGGGGCTAAGCTAGGTTTTTTAAAACTCTTTTCCAAACGGCAAAAAGTGGGGTTTTCTGAATTGAAAGATGCTGCAGAGGACAAAATGGATATTGATTAAGACTACGTTGGTACATTGTGTAACATAGAAAATATTGAGGCAAAAGGAGAAAATGCTGATTATCAGCATCTTCTTCTTTTGTCTCAATGTTTTCCCAAGCCTTCCCCATCAGATAGGGTACATTAAAACCAGGGTTTTTTTAATAGGAAAGGATTTCTAAACGAACACAAAGCTACTTGAAATGCCGCCTAGTACGAAATATACCCTTTCAAAGCTATCTAAACGAGGATTTTTGCCCGAAGCGACTATTTGATTGCCAGCTACACCGACTTACATTCATGTATAGATTTTAACCTAGGGCATTCTGAGACTCTTTTCGTATAGTTAGAAAGGTAAAAGGAAAAAAGAAACAACAACAACAACAACAACAGCAGCAGCAGCAGCAGCAGCAGCAGCAACAACAACAGCAGCAGCAGCAGCAGCAGCAGCAACAGCAACAAAACCAATTTTGTGGTATTTTATTTAAACACTTTATCGAGTAAAACCTAGTTTTGCCTTCCTAATAGAAAACTCTAAGAAATCATGAAAGCAAAGTAAGACATTGCTGATAATCAACGTTCTCTTTTCCCTGAACATTTTCCATGCTACAACATATGCCCTACATATTTCTACTTTTGATATACTTTTATTTGTCCTCTGTTACATAGTGGCTATCACATAGAGTCACGCTAATAGTATGTCGTCTAGAAAAAAATATTAACTATAAGGGTTTTTTCTTCTTTTCCTCTTTTTTTTATCTTTTTATTTGTGAATTTTGATAAAAACTGCGACGAAAATACACTACCGGCATGGACTAGACGACAACATTCCATACCGATCCAAATGCAAAGCATGTGTAGACGCCAAGGTAAAAGGGTATATGTGTACCAGAGGCAATATCATATAGGATCTGCGTGAAAGAATGGTGGAAAAAGGAGACAGTCCTGATACATCAACGGTTATCTTCTCCTTTTCCCCTAATATTTTCCAGATGTGTTTAATCAATCCATTGATTCCATTTTTTGTTTTTTGGAGAAGGTAAAGAATGACCCCGGGCCAGTTTCAACAATCCAAAGACGATCTTATTTCTATCCGCAAGTTAAAGTAGGGAATTTTGTCTGTGTTATTGCAAAAACCTCGTAACTCCAGCTTGAATTAAGCTGGAGTTACGAGGTTTTGCAACAACACAGACGTTTTGTCTGTTTTTCTGTGGCTGACGTGAAAAAGCCCGGGGCCTTCCGGTCGTGGCTATGGCAACAAGAGCAAGTACACAGAAGTCGTTAATCTAATATCAGCCCGGAGGGTACCGGGAATTGTTTGAGAAATTTTCAACAGCGGAATGCCGACGGCTTCACTGCAAATGTTCACCATAAAACAGGCTTCTTAAACAACACTTGTCTTTCGGGGATTTTAAGGATTTGATTTTTTGTCTTATTTTCAAAACTAAATGTTGCCTTCGGACGGTTAATGTATCAAAGCTCCTTTTGGCATATTAGGCCTTCTGGAATAATGTAGTATCGCCAGGATTCATAAGTATTGTGTTACGACGTTTTCGAACGTATAATACGATATATTTGCAAACTAAACAACATAAGACAAGAATATGCTTCAAAAGGGCATCGCTAGCGGTTAAGATCTTCACGTAACTCTGGCTATGCGTTGCCTATGGTATTGTATCACCTTGCGTCTATCTTTTGACTGCGTATTGTCGTAAGTTATTCCAATCATTGTTCAAAGAATATGACCGAGCAAGTTTTGTTTTTCTTAACCCAATCAAATTTTGACATTACCTATAAACATGATTTAGCTACGAATTAAACTGCCAACATACGATTCTGTGCACAATAACCAATGTCAGCGTTGGTAAACGAATACGTGACAAAAATGCAATTTACCAGTGTATGGTGCTTTGTAATCCACATCGACATCTTGTTAGAGATAGTTCAACACTCCGGGTAACTAGTATTTGGAAATTGCAACAGCAAACACTAGTGATTTTGCTAATAGTTTCATTTTCGACAATTCTACATTTCTGTTTTTAGCCAGCTTAGGGTAGTCCATCCCTAATGAGATTCACCCGACGTCGTTAACATTTGTTACGTATCTGAACTTATTCGGTCGACGCCGTTAACATACGGCGATGGAAGGTTCCATCGCCGAATGTTAACGATGTCGTTCGAATAATGCCGACGTCATGTGAATCTTATTAGGGGTGGACTACTTTACACGGTGAAGGTGTTCCTCATTCTCAATGGACCTATTCATGGTTATTTGATCTAGGTATACATATATAAATGAAATTGCCAGAGGGATGTTTGTGAAATATCGACAAACATTCCAAATTAATCCCTGCACCCTGGGGATAGTGTTGAGCGAGTTCCACTGCTTAGGATTATTTACTTTTATCCATAGACCTTAACCAGGTTTCACGTCGTTTTCAACATTCTTGAGTAATACCACAGGAGCTGTAAAACGCCATATCTGTATAACGAATTAGAATAAACGACCGCGGATTCTTTACAGGTTGGAACTAGCAGATCAACTTGTTAATCAGGCCCGTAGGAAGCAATTTCATATGGGGGGGGCTAAAGCCAATTAAGAAAATTTGGCATTTTTGGTCAGCATTGGGGGGAGCTTAGGCCCCCCCCTGTTCCTACGGGCCTGTTAATTACAGAGTTACAATTGACAACTTTCAAGTCATTTTATTCATTTGACGTCATTTGAAGCCAGTACAGGGCTTGTTTTGGCAACGATTAATCCAGACGCTGTTCATTTGTTTCAATATGCTTTTCAATTTTCAATCATCCATATTGTACAGAAATCATAATGTTTTGTACTTACTATTTAATTTTAATTGAATTAGTAAAGAGGAGGTCGCTCTGTAGTAGGTTTACCGCTTGGTTCAATATTGGTCGCCTACGGTCGAAGTAAGCAAGTAAATAAGTCATAATACGTGCGACATCGGTGACAAGGCGCGATGCTCCCTGACAAGCGCGCAGGACGTTTTGGCCAAACTTACAATCATGAACATAGGATTATGTATATGGGAAAAATCGCCAAGAGTAGGTTCAGGTCATAGAACCATAGACGCGTAGGACGCATTGGGACTACGAATATGCCCCAATATTTTTTCTGGGAGAACGCAAACATTTAAAGTGACTTTTTTTACATCTTTTGCCAAAGATAAGTACATCGTATATCAGGAAGACATATCTTAAGATACAAAGATATCGTGGTTTTGGTCGTATACCCACCTTGTTAACGTTTCCAGCGACGAGGTGTAAATGACGCCTCCTACGTCAATATGTACCGGAGCTGTGTACCGGGTAGGCGTCGCCGGGCACGGGACACCGGATATTTTACTCGGAAATCCCCCGCCGCCATTTTGGTTTGGTACCGGGGATGGCGCTGTGGAGTTTACAGGCGATGACATTCGTCTACCGCCCTCTGCTATCGACACCTTCAGCTCCAGTCTTGATGTTGGGTATGTTGATCAGTCTGAAACGATAAAAGACGAAAACTAGCTTTATGTTAGATCCTCTTTATACATCATGAATAGATCCCAAAAACATCGTGCAATTTTGGTGCCGCCATTTTGATTTGGTACCCAGGTTGGCGCGGAGGAGTTTACAGGCGATGACATTCGTCTACCGCCCTCCGATATCGACACTTTCAGCTCCAGTCTTGATGAGATATCGTTAGACAGGTCTAAAACGATATTACACGAAATATTCATACAGCCATATTTTGGATCTCCACTTATAAATAAATGTACTTTTCTGAATTCGAAGCTCATCTCTAAGCACGGGACATTTAGCAACACCGACTATCGTAATTTTGTGTGTTCTAATTGAAAACATTAACGGTTGAAAAAATATAATGATATATTACATGCATAATTGCTAGCTTTTTAGCTCACCTGAGCACAAAGTGCTCGAGGTGAGCTATTGTGGTCACTCATCGTCCGTCTGTCCGTCTGTCTGTCTGCCTGTCCGTCCGTCCGTCAACAATTTCTTCAAACATCTTCTTCTCCACAACCAAAGGGTCAATTTTGACCAAACTTGGCAGGAATGTTCCTTGAGTGACCCTTCTCAAAACTTGTTCGCGGATTTTTGATTCGTCAAAAAAAGTGAGCGTGGCAGGGCGGGGCTTATCGGACTTAGAGAAATCCTAAGAAAATTCTTTAAAAATCAACTAATGGGCCAATTTTAATCAAACTTGGCAGAATTGTTCCTTGAGTGACCCTCCTCAAAATTTCTTTGCAAATTTTTGATTCGTCAAAAAATGTGGGCGTGGCAGGGCGGGGCTTATCGGACCAAGAGAAATCGTTAAACAATTCTTCAAAAATCTTCTTCTCCTTAACCATTGGGCAAATTAGAACCAAATATGGCAGGAATGTTCCTTGGGTGACTTTCCTTAAAAGTTGTTCGCCAATGTTTGATTCGTCCAAAAATGTGGGCGTGGCAGGGCAGCGCTTATCGGACTTGGAGAAATCATAAAAAATTCTTTAAAAATCAACCATTGGCCCAATTTCTACCAAACTTGGCAGAAATGTTCCTTAGGTGACTCTTTCCAAAATTTGTTCGCAATTTTTTTATTCGTCAGAAAAAGTGGGCATGGCTTATCAGACTTACAGTAATCCTAAGAAAATTCTTTAAAAATCAACCATTGGCCTGATTTGAAGCAAACTTTACAGAAATGTTCCTTTAGTGACCCCTTTCAAAATTTGTAGGCAAATTTTGTATTTGACAAAAAAAAGTGGGCGTGGCAGGGCATGGCTTATCAGACTTAGAGAAATCATAAGAAAATTCTTTAAAATTCAAGCATTGGGCAAATTTGAAACAAATTTGGCAACGATGTTCCTTTAGCGACCCTTTTCAAAATTTGTTTGCAAATTTTTGATTCGTCAAAAAAGTGGGTGTGTCTTAAACTTCTTTCAGGTGAGCGATATAGGGCCATTCTGGCCCTCTTGTATATTAATATTGACAATATTTATAAGAACTAAGAAATAGGAATGAGTCAAACGCAAGTTACCCAATCAAAATGAAAATTATTTTGCTATAGATCTACGTGTACATGCATATTGCAAAACTAAGATATGGGCTCGATCACACCTCAAAACACGACGGACAAGCCTTTCCCACTTAACCCTTTCCTAAACGTCAAAATCTTAGAGCGATCCACTTCAAAAACTGCCACAAATGACAAAATGGATGTTAATAAAGATAGAATTTGTGTAAAATATTGCATGGAAAATATTGAGACAAAAGGAGAAACTGCTGGATATCAGCAGTTTCTTCTTTAGTTTCAATGGTTTCCCAAGCCTTTTCTATTAAGGACGTCAAAACCAGGTCTTGTTTGGGAAAGGGTTAAGGTATTACATCCACCATTAGATACCAAACACGTCGTGCATATCCGGACAACAAAAATATTCCTTGGCAGTGGAAGTTGACGAGGGCATCCCTTGTCAAGTTCCATTGTTAAGGATGACGTTTGGAAATTGAAAAGAGTGTCATTCGTTAAGTGCCGTTACCACGGATGACACCCGAAGATGTACGAAGATCTATTATTAAACACTCATAATTATGGAAGTCTTTGAATAAAAGTGCTTGTCTTGGAGCATTTTTCTGTGACGTTATAATCAATACTGCGTTATTGCAAACTTCCTATAGGCAACTGGCACTGCTTCCCGTTAACATGTATAAAGTAGGCCTTTTGTTTGAAAGTACGCCTCGAGCAGAGTTTCCTACAATATATATTACCAGTCATACAAAAACTATCATCTTTGATCCAATAGTTCAATCGTTTCTTCTAGAACCTGAATGAGACCCTAAAATGATGCTTTTCAACAAAAACCTCGTAACTGTGGCTTTAAACAAGCCACAGTTACGAGGTTTTTGTTGAAACGCGACGATAATGACGTTATCATATCGCTGCTTTTCTTCTAAAACCTCGCCTTGATCAAAATCATTAATTAATACTAAATACGAGTAGCCTATATTTTCAATTTAATTATTAAAATTGCACTTTTCGAATAATTATCATGGGCTTTGAAATTAGGCCTACTTATTCTTGTATTCTAATGTAATAAACTTATTAAAGGTTATCTTTCAAATTCCAAATCGCTGAACATGAGGCAATCTGTTGTCCATAATGAGACTTATCGGACCTTGACAGACTGCCAATCGGTTCTACAACAATCTTCAGATTGACTTTGACTACGGAAAGCTTAAATAAGTGAAAGCTACAAGATTACGGTCTGCAATTGGTGGTACTATACCGATCATCAACTGAATGCAACCAGTGTTAGTAGATCGGGTATATCTATGACGGGATTTTTTCCGAACAATAATAAGACCAACACGGGTAGGCCTATAACCAATTCACATAAGTCAACTGTAAGTCTGAACTAAGCAAAATGTTTCAAGTTTCAACATTGGTCAGACTGCGCGATATTCGCAGTCTGACCATGAAGATACTTTTCACAAGTCCAGAAAGTCCATTTCAAGCCAAAGGGTACAATTGAACGTGTGCCTACTTTTCACAAGTCCAGAAAGTCCATTTTAGCTAAACGGGTACCACTTTAATAATGTATAATTGATTTCATCGAAATATGACTGGAGGCAGACTTCTCGTGTGCCTAACGAATGTAACAATTCGCCGGAAGCTGACGCGCCTTTGTGTCGACTAATAGTGACTAGATAATAAATACAGAAACAGAGACCGAGTACTTTCACATCAGGAAGGTTATTTTTTTTTATTCTAGTGGATTTTTCCATTGAATCCAAACAGGTTCGAAACCTGACTCTGCCATTATCCTGTCTGCGAGTATAACGTCCCATCCAAATGCTACGGCCACGTGAAAGCGGAACCCTGGTAGTTACAAATCCACCGCCTTACAACTGTACCAGATCAAACGCCGACTTTATAATACAAACGATTGCTGGATTTCTGTTCCTGTCTAGTAAAGCTAATACCACCGATACACTGAAGGAAAACAACCACGGTGTATAATCACATGACTCAGAATTTCCGATAATCTTTAATAATTTTGTTAATACTTGACCAATTTGAATTCGGTTTGAAGTAGAGAAGGTGGGTTAATGTCTGGAATACGCTGCACGTGTTGGATTTTTGAAAAATCAACTGATGAAAAAGTTAATGAAGATAAACCAAAATATTGGTTTATCTTCAATAACCCTTTTATCAGTTGATTTTTCAAAAATCAACGACGTCCATCTAATGCGTGACATCTGTCCATCTTCTCTGCTTCAAACTGAATTCAAAACGGTCCCGTATTAACAAAATTATTGAAGAAATTTTGAAATTGTTAAGTCACGTGATTATACACCGTGACAACGCAAGGCCATGCCCAACACTTTACAAAATGGCGGTATACTGGTTCCCTCTTACACGGCGCTTCGTTTTTGCCCCTTACGGCAAACATGTCATACTGACTTTTGAAAAGAAGAATTGGGAGAGAAAGAAGACTAAACAAACAACCAGCGAAACTGGGCGGTGTTCTACCCCAGGCTAAAACTGTGCTCCAATTTGTAAATTGGCAGCTTTTTACATAATTTTGGCGGAGAAAAATAAGTGCATGCACTCTAAGCTACAGTTCAATTGTTTAGAGATGTATTTGGGTATGTGAGGATAAGAGCTTGGAACAGAGCATATACACGCACGAGAGGGCATTTGTCGGTAAAAATTGGCATTTCTCTTTTAAATTCAGAGACAGGTTTAAAAAGAAAAAGAAAAACACACACACGAGTTATCCGAATTTCAAATGCGTCATGCACAGTTAGACTTTGTGGAGATTGACTGCGACAAGATTGATCGAATTCCGGTTGAAACTGTAGAGTAAGTTACCCACTCACTCGCTTTTCAAAATCTTGTTTTGCAAACTGATGGACAGACGTATCCATGGACGGGCGACATATAACATAATACTGTCGGACGCATAATAGAGATGGGATACGTCTTACCTACCAGAATCTTGAAAAAAAATGCTTATCCTCACAATTGGTTAATCAAAGTGCTGTCAGCACTGTAGATTGGGCATCACTGAGAAATTGATATTGTGACAAAAGGACAATATGCTGATTTTCAAAATTGCCCCATTCTCTATTCGATGGTTTTTAAGCATTTTCTATGAAGCGAGTAAAAAGGCGTCATCGTTTGGAAAATGGTTAATCAATGTGTAGGCAAACGTGCATAGGTGATAAAAACAAGTTGAATGTACACCCTTCAGGTGAATCCAAAAGGTGAGGCTGTTTGGGAAAAGGAAATGTTACACTTTACCGGATTTTACATTAAATCGATCAACATGTTGAATTATTCTTATTCTTAGCCAATCAGAATAATACCAAGTACGGACCCATTATAGAGGCTTAGCCTTACTGTTCTCTGATCTGCAACTCGGTCTGCAAACGGTTACATCCCAGTTGGTCTAATCCCATTTCGTCTAATATATAAAAATATTGGATTAGACGAAAAATTCCCATTTCGTCTAATACTTTTTCAGACCTTGTTTCATGTGCTAAAAACTCAGATCTATGGGCCTAATACATGCATAAATAAATATATAATTAGACAAACTGAGAAAATATTTTTAGAAAAAATGGAAATATCTTGAATAAGTGTTTTAGACGAAATGGAAAATTTGAATTTTAGACCAAATGGGATTAGACCAACTGGGATGTCCCCCTGCAAACATATTTCGATTAAATAGAATGCACTTGTTCATTGGATCAAATGATCAGTCTAAGAACAGTATATGTGGTAAAAATGTTAAAATTCTACAAAACGGCAAAACTAAGACGATGATTTTACTTTGATTAACATAATTTTAAATCACAGTGTTTATACTCTATAGCCTTGAACCATTCGTCCTTTTCCAAACAAGACATCGTTGTGAAGCAAATAATATGAAACATACAAAGATAACCGGAAATTTCTTCTTTGTCCCAATGTTTTCTGTGCTTCATTGTACATAACATGATTTCATCTTTATCGTCACCCGTTTCGTCGTCTGCAACTCTTTCTAATTTGAACCACTCTAAGATATTGTCGTTTGGAAGAGTCTTTAACACACTGAGTTAAAAAAAAAACAATAAAGATAAAGCGATCAATGCAGAATAAATCCTTAACCCAATTTCAAGCAAATAAATCGTTACTTTGTTTGGTCTTTCTGAGAAGAAAATATTGTGGGAAATGAAGAACTAGCTTTTCACAACCATTTTTTCATTTTCTACCATGTTTTCCAAACACATAATATTTCATGGGAACCTAAAGGTGTCAGAATATAGGAATGGGTAAAGCGCACACATTGTATCTAGTGAATGGGCTAAGGTGGCAGTGGGCTACAGTGGCAGTGTCAAGTAGTGACCCAGTTAAACACCTGGCAATGCATTCACTGGTAAACGACCATTGAAAGTCAGAGCAGTAATATTGTAACTATATGGAATTTATCTGAGAGTTACACTATTTTGCTTTCAAGCTCTTTACTCAAGGGTTAAGATTGTAAAAACGCTGAAAATACTAATAGGCATTTAATCTAAGGGAAAGTTTCATCAAATGTAATTATTAACCCTCTCCTTATTTGTCGCAAAAGTGAAAGAGATGAAAAACTTTGAAGATATTGACTGATAAAGGATGTTTCTGTGGTGTTTGAAATAACATAGTTTGGCTTGAACACATAGCTCAGCGGGTTAGGGTTAGAACGTACTGTCTGGAGTGATGTCTGGAGTAAAAAACTGGTTATAATAGATTGGGCTATAAATAGCCCAATCTAAAAACCTTTATTGATGATGCGTTTAAATTAAAGGGGGATATTTTATAAATATTCGTCATTTTAAACGCAAATCAACAACAAAACAGAAGTTAAGGTAGTCCATCCCTAACGAGATTCACTCGACGTCTGGATTTTTGGTGCGACGTCGTAAAACGTTCGTTACGTAGCCTATCCGATCCTATTCGGGGGACGTAAACATTCGACGGTGGAACGTTCCACCGCCGAATGTTTACGACGTCGCCAGAATAATTCCGACCTTATTTAGGGATGGACTACCTTAATTGAGTTATCGAATCTTTACAACGGTGATAGGCTTATTTAGCTTAAAAGTGAGGGCGCCTTTTCAAATGCTCCAAAATGCAGCTGATTTGAGTAAGTGAAGTAGAAAATTCTAGGTCGCGTTCCGGAACATCTGGTATTTGCCTCGGGCAAGGCTTCAGCAAATGTAAGATTCTTTCGTTTCTTTGAAGAGGGTAGAAATTATGAGAAATTTCCAACACCTCTATTCACATACATGTATTAAAATGCAGTGTTTAATTTATCATCGCCTCCTGGGGCGGGCTGGTAGCCCTGCGGCCCTTGGTAAATGGTCCATCCTTTTTAAATAATAATAAAGACCATCTAAAACATAGATTCCCATAGTATTTTGTCAGTATTTATTGATTGTATCGCGCCCATGGCGCGATACATATTGTGGTATACTTATTCTAATTTTAGAAATTACGTCATGAGGGATAATTATTTGTACTTGAAAGTCGTATATATAACCTACACATAAACTGTTTACACGGTATAATTTTTCAAGCAGTACTATAAGTATACATCGAAGTTCGTTTAATCTCAGACCACGCTGAAAATTCGTGTAAACAGAATTCTAGTATAGTTTTATACTTTGCATAGCAATGGAAAGTCCCTACTTCCGGTTTGCCCATGGTGGACATGTATTTTTCCTATCCGTTTAAATGCAACGCATTTATGCATACCATTTCGAATCGCAGTAAGAAATCAAAGAACGAGAAGTACTTAACTATTGAATGACCACTACATGTTCAATTTGGACTGGTCAACTTGCATTGTTACAAGGTATCGTCTTATCTGACTAGATATGTGTATTACTAGTAGAACAAATGGGTTTTCTCAAGCGTTTTTCAGAATTGCATTACTATGGTGCACTTTCATTTTTTTGTGTGTGTCTTTTTTCCCCTTCTTCTTTAGCTCCACTGGCCGACAGGCCAGCGGGCTATTGTCATGGCGGTGTGTCCGTCGTGCGTGCGTGCGTCCGTCCGTCCGTAAACTTTTTCTTTAAAAATCTTCTTCTCAGAAACTACAAGATGGATTTCAATCTAAGTTCACAAGAATGATCCTTAGGTGACCCTCTCTAAGATTCCTTCAAAGAATTTGGATCGAATCAGAATAATCTGAGTTATCTGCCCTTGAATATCAAAAATAGCTGGTTTTGACTTTAATTTTACTCTAAAATCCACAAATATGAACCAATCAAGACAAAACTAAAACAGAATGTTGGTGGCTATAAGATCTTGCCTTGGTATAATTTTCAGGTTGATCTGAATTTTACATCAGGAGTTATGTGCCATTGAAATTGACATAATTGCCATTTTCGGCTCTATTTTGACTTTGTTTTCACTCTAGCTAGTACAAATATCAACCAATCTAAACAATACTTGTACATAATGTTGGTGACCATAAGATTTTGCTTTGGTATAATTTTCAGCTTGATCTGAACTTAACGTCATGAGTTATGTGCCCTTGATACTGACAAAATCACATTTTCGGCTCTATTTTGGCTTTGCTTTCACTCTAGCAACTACAAATATTGACCAATCAAGACAAAACTAAGACAGAATGTTGGTGATTATAAGATCTTGCTTTGGTATAATTTTCAGCTTGTTCTGAATTTTACATCATGAGTTATGTGCCCTTGAAATTGACAAAATTGCCATTTTCGACTCTATTTTGACTTTGTTTTCACTCTAGCAACTACAAATAATTACCAATCAAGACAAAACTGAGACAGAATGATGGTGGTAATAAGATCTTGCATTGGTATATTTTTCAATTTGATCTAAATTTTACGTCATGAGTTATGTGCCCTTGAAATTGAAAAAAAAATATGTCATTTTCGACTATATTTTGACTTTGTTTTCACTCTAGCAGCTACAAATATTGACCAATCAAGGCAAAACTTGTACAGAATGTTGGTGACTATAAGATCTTACCTTGGTATAATTTTCAACTTGATCTGAATTTTATATGAGTTATGTGCCCTTGTTATTGACAAAATTGCCATTTTCGGCTTTATTTTCACTTTTACAACCATTAGTATTAACTAATCAATACAGAACTTTCACAGAAATCTTACTGACCATATACGATCTTACTTGCTTGTAATTTGAAATTGCATTCAACAAGACAAACAATCAGGCCTGTGGAGCGCTTCCAGGCCGACAGGACTGTCTAGTTTCCAAAAAATAATTTCACAGAGAAACGATTCAGGACCATCTTGGCCCTAATTCCTTGCTGAAATATTCGGTTTCCTTTCTTGTTTAAGTTAATTTTAATCGCCATTTATTCAACTGTAACATTCAACACTTTTGTATTTGCTTACTTCCCCTCCTATGTTGTTTAATTAATGTATAATCTGGCTGGACACACAAAAAATGGACATTATAGACTAGCAGCAGCATATGCAGACATGCAATCATATTTCGGTTTCACTGCATGTTGACTTAACCAGACACTTTTACCATTTTATTCATTACTCTGGTATACTTTTTTAAGCGCGATACAATTCATTTTGCTGTACATTACAGCAATTTTTTACTTGTTTTAAATGTGTTACAAATAACTTATTACAAAGAAAAAACTAGAATGATAGCCTATACATGTTTAAACCATTTTTCTTACAAATATGCTCCAAATATGGCGCCACACGTACGTTTGTCAAGCGTGCGCCATGCTTTTCTGGGCCTAGGTTCCAGCTAGGAATCTGTGAAACTTAAACCTTTCCTAAATAAAACATTGGTTTGGCTTTCCAAAGAAAAGAACTGGGAAAATGTTTTCCAAAAGCTTTCCTATTAGGGACGTCAAAATACTAGGAAAACAAACCGCCCTATTTTTGTATGTTCGAACCCCCTTCACAGAAATCCTGGATCCGCCACAGAGCCGTGTCTGCAGTTACAACATTTTCGATACGCTGAATGTGCAGTCTCAAAAGAGTCGATGTTTCCCCATGTCCTTACATTCCCTTTTTCACATGGCCATCACATCCTGCCGAGTCTAAGTCGCTCGCCGAGGGCAGAAAATAGTTGAAACCTAATAGATATATCGCGTTCTGAGCCAGGGGGACTTTTCCATTAACTAATTAGTGGGACCCGCGGGCTGAATTGTCGACCCAGGGACATTTATACATTCTGACCCTCGCTCACCCGCGGCACATTTTGCGCATTTTTACTACATTTTGTCTTTCACGTTCAAAAATACCGTAACTACAGCTTATTCAACCTGAAGTTACGGTATTTTCGAACGTAACCGGGAATTTATTTGTACATGCAATGTATCATAGTTAAGATCCTGTTTTTTTTATTTACTAAAAAACCTACTAGATTATTACTATTTATTACCATAGGACACAATTTTAGACTATTTCAAATCGAAAGCTCAGAGAAATGACGAAATATTGTACATATAAAATGTTATAAGGCCTACAAGAAAAAAAAATACCCCCGGTATATTAAGGGAAAATGAGATACCGTTTTATTCACAAACGTCAAAATTCCACACCGTCACTCACTGGTCGTGAACTCGGCCAAAGCGTTGGACGTTTTTTCGCGATCATAGTATTCCGTCGGTGTTGTTATAAAATATCGTAACTACGGCTTCGATAAAGCCGTAGTTACGAGATTTCATAACAACACAGACTGTTTGTCAATACATATCGGTAAACCCGGTGTATTTTTAGAACAATTTTATTGTTATTAGAACAAGAGGCCCAGGAGGGCCTGAATCGCTCCACTGGTTAAAGTGGAAGAATTTTCTCATGATTTCTTGTAAGCCTTACACAGCGGCAGCAAAATCTTGATATTTGTGAACAAATTTGGAAGAGAGACTCAAAGAACATTCTTGCAAAGTCTGGTTCAAATTGGCCTTATGGTTGATTTTTAAAGAATTTTCTTATGATTTCTCTAAGTCTGATAAGCCCCTTTCTCCCTGCCACGGTCACATTTTTTTGACAAATATAAAAATTTGTGAACAAATTTTAAATAGAACTCTAAAGGCACATTCCTGCAAAGTTTGGTTCAATTGGGCACACTGGTTGATTTTTTAAGAATTTTCTTATGATTTCTTTAAGTCTGATAAGCCCCTTCCTCCCTGCCACGGCCACATTTTTTGACAAATGTAAAAAATTGTGAATAAATTTTGAAAAGAGAGACTCAAAGAACATTCCTGCAAAGTCTGGTTCATATTGGCCCTATGGTTGATTTTTAAAGAATTTTCTTATGATTTCTCTAAGTCTGATAAGCCCCTTTCTCCCCGCCACGGCCACATTTTTTGACAAATGTAAAAATTTGTGAACAAATTTGGAAGAGAATGACTCAAGGCACATTCCTGCCAGGTTTGGCTCAAATTGGCCCTATGGTTGATTTTTAAAGAATTTTCTTATGATTTCTGTAAGTCTGATAAGCCCCTTTCTCCCTGCCACGCCCACATTTTTTGACAAATGTAAAAATTTGTAAACAAATTTTGAAGAGAATGACTCAAGGCACATTCCTGCCAGGTTTGGTTCAAATTGGCCCAATGGTTGATTTTTAAAGAATTTTCTTATGATTTCTCTAAGTCTGATAAGCCCCACCCTGTCACGCCCACATTTTTTGACGAATCAAAAATTCGCGAACAAGTTTTGAAAAGGGTCACCTAAAGAACATTCCTGCCAAGTTTGGTCAAAATTGGCCCACTGGTATAAGAGGAGAAGATGTTTAAAGAAAAAGTTAACGGACTTACGCACGCACGCACGCACGACGGACACAACGCCATGACAATAGCCCGCTGGCCTTCGGCCAGTGGAGCTAAAAACTATCCAATCAGATCTTTAAACTCACATTTAAACGCAAAATATCTGTACCTCGTTGTAGCGAAAAACGTCCCTCGCTTTGGCCGAGTTCACCACCAGTGTCACTGTCCCATTTCGAAACCTACTGCTGAGGACAAAATAGGCGCAGATACAGATTGGAAATAAATGTGTAAATATAAGTCATAAGCTAATGGAAATACAGGAAAGGGAAAATGTTATAAACGATCTCTTCTGTTGTCTCGAAGTTTCCCAATTATTGTATTCTATGAACGTTTCTCAGCTTTTCAAGAAGCCACGAACTAAGCTGTTGCTATGATAGTTCCAAGTTGTATGCCCTAGTCTGCGACATCTTAAACCACAAGTATACCAAACGGCAAAATGTCAGACTTGTTCAAATTCAAAGATGTTGCAGACGACTATTTCGAGTGAATGAAGGTTTGTTCTTCTTACTTTATGTCAACTTGGGTAGAAAACATAGTTGGAAATGAAAAAATGGGTTGTGACGAGCAATTTCTTCATTTCCCAAAATGTTTTCCCACGACTGCTTTAACTATATTGATTCTAAAAGCGTCAATGTGTGTGAATTGGTTAAATTTAGACCTTTTTTGTCTGGTTCGAATTTTAGACAAGGATTAAAATCGGGGACTGTAGAATAGAACAGAACTTCAAAAAATTGAAGTCTATCTGCCCTCAAGCAAATTTGTATTGAAAGGTTCATTTTACAAAGTTTGCTTTTGTAAATCCGTAAATTCTAAAGTCTTTGTTCGCTAAATGTTGCTTTAGGTTAAATTTTAACCCATTTCGTTTTTATCCTTTTTACAATAAGTTTATCCTAGTCGGAACAGGTGAATCTGGAAAAACTGTGGGAAAATAAGACAATGGTGGTTACAAAATTGTTTTTCTTCTTCTTTTTTCCATATCATTTTGAATAGTTCTTCTATCTTCAAATACGGCTTGTAATTTCGAAGTAAAGGGGGATATACTGGTTTCAATGATTACTTTCTCTCAAGGATATCCAAATGATTACCCTTTCCAGTAATTTCTCCTTTTCTCTTAACACATTATACATAAACCAATGATATGATATGATAAGTTCATACAAAATGTACGTTTTTTCATCTACAACTCCTCTCGAATTTTGACCAACTTTAAACTTTGTTGTTGGGAAAGAGTAAAGTCCTAAACCATACCCATAACTAGGCCTGGTTTTGACATATCTAGTAGAAACGGTTTAGGAAAAAGATAAAGAAAAAAGGAGAAATTGCAGATAATCAGTAGTTTCTTCTCTTCCTTTCCCTCAATATTTTCTTAGTTTTCCACACACATTTCTACTGTAGACATCAATTATTTTTGTAGTCTGCAGCTAATTTATTATAATTCATTATATGACAGCTTTCAAATTAGTGCAGTCCGAAATTTCGTCATCCGAGAATGGGTTAATGACTCCTTTCTATAAGATACCCCATGCGATGAGTTAAAGCTTATATAGAGAGAACTGAAATATTCCAAGAAGTTTTGTTCTCAGATTGTAAGACAGACGGACTGACGTAAGAAATTTAACGACCATATAGGACAAACATAGGCCTACAATAGTAGCCTATATATCAATCATACAGAACATCGCGTGAAAAGGATGAATGTTGGGAGACAACATTTTTAAACTATGCTTGGGGAACAAGTGATATCGTATGTTCGTTTAGCATTATTGTGAAAATTAATACTTTCCCACAAAACACGTTATAGACAATACTTGCAATGCCCTTTCTAAATTATTAAGGCAGCATAAGAAAATGTGGATGATCGGTATTTTCTCTTTTTGCCTAAACATTTTGTCGTCTAAAGAAATTTTCTACTCAAAACAGACAGATCGAAGAAATAAATTATCATTGCAATGAATAACACTTACAAAACATAATTATGTTGAAAACATAAAAAAAAAATAATAAACAAACAATCTTATATATTGTCCAACAAGGTTAACCCGGGACAACTTAATTTTCGTGCGCAAAGTCCGTTAGTTGAGCGACTTAACAAAACAAAGGCGAAGTGGGGTCATTACATATGCAGATGTCCCGGGTTAATCTTGCTGGACAATATTGTCCAGCAAGATTAACCCGGTACATCTGCATATGTAATGACCCCACTTCGGCAATGTTTTGTTAAGGCACGCAACTAACGGACTTTGCACATGAAAATTAATCAGTATCAGTTTAATGTGGTCAAATAATATCACTGCTTGTCAACAAAAACATTGTAACTGTAGCTTTAAACAAGCTGCAGTAACGACGTTTTTGTTGAAAAGCGGCATGTACTTACAAATATGTTCGATTTCCTCCTGTAATCCACACGATTCCCGATCACCCAATAAATGATTCAATCAAGCGTGCTTAAATTCCAAATTCCCAAGCAGCTACTGCACTCTCCTCGACGTTCAACCCGAATGACTAGTTTCAATATTTTCTCTCTCTTCACTAAAATATTAACTCCAGGGTGCAATACCCCGAGGGCTTCTTTGCTTTTTTCCGCGCAAAACTCGGGCAAGTTTTGATCCGTTCACTTAACGAAAACACTTTTCACCCGAAGGCAATATTTCGCTGCAGACGAAACTTGTACTTCATTATTTTTCGAACTTTTATGATCAATTGATATAACTTAAATATCATTTTCCCTTTTCAGATCATTGTGAAATAGGACAAAAGATTATACTTGGCAAAATGTCCTTTTGTCACGAAGTTTCGGTATTGCTGACTGCCGCGATTGGCTAAAGGTTCGTCTGCTTGCACGAGAAAGGGTAAAATGAAAGAAGATTTTGCCTACGGGTATCGCTACCATAGCGACGTGTTAATATCGCTGAATGGCAAGAGAAAATGGCTAAGCTTCTTTTCTTTTAAAGCCGTTTCTTTTTCATGTTTTTTTTTTTCAAGACAAACTTCATTTGGAATTTCGCATAGGCTAAACATAATGAAAAAATAGTAGCTTTATGAAAACGGGACCTCTATTTTAAGTGTCACCGAAAGACTTGGGTGTTTGGGGATCAAACCTGCGACACCAACTCCTGGGCTAGCAGATCACCTCATTACCACAGCACCAAATCCGCCATAGACTCTTTGCCTCAGCATCAAAGGAATAAAAGAGCGGGTACAGATTTTTCACGCAGGTAAAAAGTAACTGATACCCATAATACCCATAATGTGGCCATTTTGAAATTCGGCTTTTTCGAGCGTCGTCGTCGTTACGTATCCGAACCTCTTCGGGCGCGGTCGCGATTTCTTCATTTCCCACAGTGTTTTCTACCCAGTAATACAACAAAAATATTAATTCACTTGATATTGTGAAAAAATTCATTCACTTGATAATATTATTAGTCTGCATCATCTTTGAATTTGGAACTGTCTCAAATTTTGTCGTTTGGTAATGGGTTAAACTCAGGGTCTTTGTCCGGCACAATAGAGCCTAGGGCCAGTCGGTCATTGTAGAGAATTATTCAGCTGTTCAGATTCGGCCGAACTCTAGCCGCAGGTCCGGAAACGTCTGTACCTCACGGCATGTCGGTATTAATTACGCACTCCGGCCTGCTCGATGGATCGAATACGAAGTTGGAATCTTGATTAGGCTATTGAAAACGAGGATCGACCAGCAACTTAGGACTTTTTACATTGAATCATTACTACTTAACCCTTTCCCAAACAACATCATTTTAGGATGTTCCAATCTGGAAGCTGCTGCAGACGACTAAATGGATGTTGCCAATTGCCTAAGGTGCAATATGTGAAAAATGTAGTGCTCACTGAAAACATTGATCAGCAGTTTCTTCTTTTGTTTGAATGTTTCCCAAGCCTTTACTAATAGGAACCAGGTCTTGCTTGGGAAAGGGTTAATAGAATTCACATTTTTTCAGATAGTTAAAAAAGTGATACAAAATGTACCAAGCGAAAAAAGACATGATTTGTCCAAACATGTAGGCCTTAGCCTAAAGTGCAGATCGTCAATGTCTAGAAAATATTCGTATCAAGTTTACTTTGGTCCTCATATTAAGGCAGTCTATCCCTAATGAGATTCGCGCGACGACGGAATGTTCGGGCGCAGTCGAAAACATTCGGCGGTGGAACTTTCCATCGCCGAATGTTTACGACCGCACCCGAACAGGTTCGGATACGTAACGACGCCACTCGAAAAAAATCCGATGTTTTATTAATCTAAAAATGGCCACATCACGTGTATTCTACCTTAATAGTCACCGCAAAAAGACCAAAAAAAATGATATGGGAGATAACCGGTCAGCACTGTGAAGTTATGGTGAGCAGTGGTTACCTTCCTTGCTTATTTATTTTTTTTAGAGCTTTGATTACATGAAAAATGGAAAATCTGGATATCTCGTTTCTTATACCACATAAAATATTGAAAGTAAAGGGTCAATGTTTAATAGTCACCATCCTTATCTTTTTTCCATCAACGCTTTCTGTGGTAATGCCTATTGTTTACAGTTTTCTATGTTTATAAATGTGACCAGTCGCGCTAAAAGGGACCTTATGGGTTTTGTGAAAAATATCGACCCTAGTCTGTCTGCGCAATCCGCGCAGCCAGACTAGGGCCGACACTTTTCACTTGTATGTTATTTTCTAAATCTGGAATATTTCCCTACCTTTCTATATGTTTTTTTTTTTTTTCGCATACAGTATCAGGTTGACCTGTGGTGAGTCTGACAAGTTTGTCAAAATTTGGATTTTTGTAGTTCGGATAAGGTCCCTTTTAGCGTGACGGGTCACAAATATCTCGTATGTCGTTAGCAACATCATTGTATACCGGTCTTTGTAAGTATTAGATAGAGGTTGTTTAGTAGATTCTATGCGAAATGAACATTAAAAAATGCGTGCAGCGCATTGAATGTTTATATCGCGTAGAGTGTACTGTACAGAGTCTATCTGACTTAGTGTTCGCTAGCGTGTGATTGGAGACAGGGCGTGGCAATGTATAGACGTCACCTTAACTATCCAACAGTCTCCATAGGAAATACAGCCGCAAAACTTTAAAATATAGTGCAATTTCATTGGTCCAAAAAGTAGGTCGAACACTAAATACATGTTGTGCCATCAGGGAAATAAAATTGTTATAGACTTATAGCCAACTCGTTTCTTTCAACGCGTGGATCTAGGGTGTGTGGGTCTGAGCCCTTCAACTTCACCCAAAATGGGGTTATCAGAATGAATTTTAAAGAATGTTAAACTTCGTGTATTAAGGTAGAATACCAGTAATGTGACCATTTTGAAATTCATAAGACATCGCCTTTTTCGAGCGGAGTCGGTACGTATCCGAACCTTATCAGTCGCGGTCGTAAACATCCGGCTGGGAAAAGTTCCACCACCGAATGTTTTCGACGTCGTCCGAATAATTCCGACGTCGCGCGAATCTTATTAGGGGTGACCTACCTTAATAACTAGCAAGCTCGGACGGAGTGCACCTTTGGAATTCCTATATCGTGAAATTACCTTCGGGGAAATCTCTGGATCCTCCACGAATTTCTTTGGAAATCTATTTGATGGTTGACTTTCATGTGTCGTTGAAAGCTGAAATTCATCTTCGTTTTCATGTCAAATAAGATGAATTCATATTAAAGAGAATTGTCTAAAAAAAAGATTAGCAAAAATTGCGATGAAAAAATCAACCCCTAACCCGAGTTATAACCTGATAAAGATACGTGATTTACAGGCGCGCGTAAAACGAAACTGAAATTTACTAGCCTTGTGTCAGGCCCTGTATATATGTTTATGTCGCTTGAAAAATCAAGGGAGACTAACACTCAGAAATAAATTATACATATTAACGTCCCTTGGTCTAATCTATACAGGGCCTTGGAAAATACAATGAAAGAGGCGTCTAAAATTTGGTCCCCACAGGTGGTTCACATTCCAGATATCACTTTGTAAGATAATCCGACACCTAGCAGTACTTCACATCTTGATAACATAATTAGCTGATCAGATTTATGACTGCAGTCGTTTAATCCTTTCTCAAAGAAGACTTTATTTTCACCTACCTAACCGAAAAGACATTCAAAATATTGAGCAACTCAAAGAAAATTCTGATCATCATCATTTTCTCCTTTTGCTTTAATATTTTTCCGTATATTATTGTACACAAAATCAAGTTTTATCAGCAAACCTTCCTTTGTGTTTGGACTGGGCTGCCCTTAGATGTTGCCGTTTTGGGAAAGGGTTGATCCTCTACAACACTAACTTGCTGCTGCTGCTGCTTTACAACAAACTCCTCGTAACTGCATCTTAAAACAAATTGCAGTTACAAGGTAACATTTTAGGGTTGTCCAGTCCAAAACTAGACAGTCCTGGCGGCCTGGAAGCGCTCCATAGGCCTGATTGTTTGTCTTGTTGAATGCAATTTCAAAGGTTCAGGCTGCGCAAACTAGCAAATGCATGAGGCAAGATCTTATAGTCACCACCATTCTGTACAAGTTTTATCTTGATTGGTCAATATTTGTAGTTGCTAGAATGAAAGCAATGTCAGAATAGAGTCGTAAATGGCAATTTTGTCAATTCCAAGGGCACATAACTCATGATGTTAAGTTAAGATCAAGCTGAAAATTATACCAAGGCAAGATCTTATGGTCATCAACATTCTGTACAAGTATTGTCTAGATTGGTCAATATTTGTATTTGCTAGAGTGAAAACAAAGTCAAATAGAGACGAAAATGGCAATTTTGTCAATTTCAAGGGCACATAACTCATGATGTAAAATTCAGATCAAGCTGAAAATTATATCAAGGCAAGATCTTATAGTCACCAACATTCTGTTGTAGTTTTGTCTTGTAGTATATATTTGTTGATTTTAGAGTAAAATTAAAGTCAAAACCAGCTATTTTTGATATTCAAGGGCAGATAACTCAGATTATTCTGATTCAATCCAAATTCTTTGAAGGAATCTGAGAGAAGGTCACCCAAGGATCATTCTTGTGAAGTTTGATTGAAATCCATCTGGTAGTTTCTGAGAAGAAGATTTTTAAAGAAAAAGTTTACGGACAGACGCACACACGACGGACACACCGCCATGACAATAGCCCGCTGGCCTGTCGGCCAGTGGAGCTAAAAACGAAAGAAGGGTTGTTGATAAAGATTGAATTTGTGGATAATAATAAACGGAAAATGTATTGAGGAAAAAGGAGAAAATGATAATACATGTAATCAGAATTTTCTTATTTTGGCTCTATATTTTCAATGTCTTTTCGATTAGGTAGGTGAAAATCAAGTCTTCTTTGAAAAAGAATTAAAAGACTGCAGTTATAAATCTTAGCAGCTAATTATGTTATCAAGCTGTGGAGTAGGGCCTACTGCTTGGTGTCGGGTATTATCTTAAGGTCCGATTACCTTACAAAGGGATTTCCTCAGTCTGTTAAGAACGACAAAGAGCAACAATTTTCTATGTACCCTATTTTCATATTTCTCAATACAAATGTTGTTATTCTTAACAGACTGACATCAGTCTAGAAATTTACCTGTGGACCAGATATGGATGGTGACGTCAATTGTGCAATCCCATTATAGCCGTGTTAACCTTACATGCATAAACGGTCAACTTTAACTTCAAATTGCGGTGACGTTGCAAAAGCAAATATATTAGATAAAGGCATTTTATGGTGTTTATCATTTGGCCATTAAAGTGGAGAAAAAAATGTGACATTTTTTCGTGAATTTGAACATACATACATTTATTAGCAATCGGCAATAAATTTTGCCTTTGGCCATTTACAAAAGAAAAAAGGTATGGCAAAGACACATATATATACAACATATAAACATGCAAACAAAAGAACATGGGAAAACAAAACAATTAAGACGAAGGAAATCAAAATCTATGAAGATAGAAAGGATCGGAAAAAAGAACATGTATAGGATAAGTAAAGATTACATGAGCTAAGAGAGCTGTTTCGTGATACTTTCTCTAATTAGAAGTGTATTGTTGATGAATTTAGCTACTTTGAATTGAGTATTTTTGTTTTTAGAAGCCATTATATTGTAAAACTTTTGGAGAGAGGGCCAATTAATATTTCCTATAAATTTCTTGCGTATTTCGTCATATCTAGGACAGCATAAAAGGAAATGATATTCGGATTCTACAACTTTCAAATTACAAATTTTACATAAACGATCTTTTCTTTCTAATCCAAAACGTCTGCCTGATTCTATTTCTAAAGAATGAGAACTGAGTCTGAAGCGTGTTAAGTTTATTCTTAAATTATCATTGTGGATTGTTTGCAAATAGTTTTCAAAAGCGAAATCAGTTTTGAATTTACAAAAATATTCTAGTTTATGAGTCTGATTGATATAGGCAAACCAGTCCTGAATAAATTGGTCTCTAATTCGATTTTTTAAGATGCTTACAGGGGGTATGTCAGTAGCAGAAATAACGAAATTGGCATTGTTTAAGAAATTGTTTAGATAATTGAAGCCTAGGTGATCAATTGTTTTCTTCATTTTGTATGCCCAACCATGTCTAACATTATTTAACAAGTGTTCACGGAAGGAGTTAAAAATTAGCGAGTTTGGGTTTTTAAGTATCTTGATATAAAAGCAAATTGACCTTTCTTTTGCCAGAACATACAGAGGAAATCGCCCCAATTCGCCATAAATTGCATAATTTGGTGTCTGCTGTTTGACACCAAGTATTTTCCTACAGAATCGCAAATGCAGCTTTTCGATGGTTTTTAAATTGTAGATTCCCCAAACTTCAGAGCCATATAAGAGCATGGGAACTATCATAGAATCAAATAGGGATAACTTGCATTTCATATCAAGGTTTGTTCTACTGATTACTGATTTCCTTCGTCTTAATTGTTTTGTTTTCCCATGTTCTTTTGTTTGCATGTTTATATGTTGTATATATATGTGTCTTTGCCATACCTTTTTTCTTATGTAAATGGCCAAAGGCAAAATTTATTGCCGATTGCTAATAAATGTATGTATGTATGTAATGTTTGTGATAGATATGCATTGAAATTAAGAATTGCACATTCGCCTACGCATAAATGTATCTTTATTGTAAGTGATAAAAACATTCTTACTTTGTACCCGCCATTCCTACATTGCGCAGGGAGCAAAAATTCGATAATCGATTCTTACTTTGTCTCGATTCTTACTTTGCGCACGGCCAATTCCGGAATTGTCCGCGCAATTTAAGAATTCTTACTTTGCCCGACAAAGTAAGAATTCCTACTTTGCGCAGGACAATTCCGAAATTGTACTAATTCTCACTTTGCGCAGAACATTACTATTGTTGTTGACCTAAAACGTGCAAGGATCTGGAAAATATGGACCATTGTGGCGTTCGAGACAAAATAAATCTAGATCAACACTGCGTATACACGCATTCTGGTAAGCTTCTAGTTTAGCTTCTTCTTATGTTAACCCTTTCCCAATACAAACAAGGCCTGGTTTTGACGTCCCTAATATAAAATACTTGGGAAAAGATTGAGACAAAAGAAGAAAATGCTGATAATCAGCATTTTCTGATTTAGTCTCAATATTTTCTGTGTTAAATTTAAATTTATCCTAAGTTTTGCCTTTCGTAACGTCTACTTTGTCGTCTGCAGTAGCTCTCAAATTGAACCACGCTTAAGTTTTGTCGTTTGGGAAACGGTTAACTATAAAAGAGCAGTGTGGATCCTGATCAGACTGCTGATATGAAAACGACGTAGTCTAAAACGCGACAATCCTTTCCCATACATTACATAACTTGTTTTTGGCGTCCATGTTAGAATGGGTTTTTGGAAACATTGAGGCAAATGAAGAAAATGTTGATCAATTTTGTTTATTTGCCTCAATATTTTCCATGCTATATCGCTCACAAATCAAATCTTTATTTATGAATATCCATTTTGTGGTCTGTAGCTTCTTTTGAATCAGACTATCTTTAATGTTTGCCATTAGGGAAAAAGTTAATGGTCCCTTTTGTAGATCCCGACTCGAATAAATGGTAGATTATGTGTTTTATTTCATGCTTTAACCCATTACCACACAATGACTCTTTTTGACTCCCTATAAGATAACGGCTTTAAAAAATACATTGTGGAAAATGAAGAAATTGCTTGTGACAAGCAATTTCTTCATTTCCCACAATGTTTTCTACACAAAATGACCAAAAAAGTTAAAAATTCATTGACTTGAAATTGTCGTCTGCAATGTCTTTGAATTTGGACCAGTCTAAAATTTTGTTGTTTGGTTATGGGTTAATAGTAAATGATTAACAAATCCGTATTGGACGAAGTTGGTGTTTTATTCAGTGGGGAGATTCGGTATAACTCGGACACAAAACGTAGTCTCTGTCAGGGCACCATGGATATCTCACTCTCTCGGACAGACAAGCTTCTGAATCAACAACGAAAACGATAAAGTATTCCAATTCTACACTAATTTCATTGGCTAAAACAGTTAAAATAAAGCTAAGGCAGATAATTTTACGAAATAAAGTATACTATCAGAGTTAGGTAAACTCGGACATGCATCGGGGAATCTCGGACGCACAGGTGTTTTAACACATTCCAAAAGGGTAAAGTTTTGTACACTGTTCCAATTTGAAAGCTGTTGCAGTCGACATCATTTATGTTGCTAATTCGCGCATGAAAATCGGAGAAAACACGGAGAAAACTTTAGTGTCCGAGTTTAAAATAGCTAAAAACGATTTTACGCCGGGTAAAGTCGGACACTACGTCACAGAAATGAGTAAACTCCCCCACACGTCACGATACATGTTACGTGGTGTCATCTATTCAGGCGCATTCGATTGATGACGCGTTATACCTATAAATACAGCTGATTTTGGGAAATATTTAATAAAGACTCTTTAATTATAAAGACAAACGTCTGGCTGTCCGAGATTACCCGCATGTCCGAGAAATCCCGAATCTCCCCTACCTAAAATAGCCTACGTAGTTTCTCCCACCAAAGGTTGGACAATCGCAGACCTTTATGTGGAGTATCGGAAGGTAGGTGTACGTGGTACGTAGTATTGCTGAGAGAAACGACATGAATCCACAGTTAGGTGCTCCAGCCACCGCAATATGACCATATCAGTTGAAAGTGGCGTTAACCCTTTCCCAAACGATAAATTTTTAGGATGATCCACTTCAAAAACTGCCACATTTGATAAAATGGATGTTATTTAGACCACCACTAGTGTAAAATATGGTACAGAAAATATTGAGACAAAGGGAGAAACTGCTGGTCATCAGCAGTTTTTTCTTTTGTTTCAATGTTTTCCCAAGCCATATCTATTAGGGACGTCAAAACCAGGTCTTGTTTGGGAAAGGGTTAAGCAACATTCAAGCTATCAAAATACGTGGAATATCACCGAGCAGCCAACTTTAACCCTTTTCCACACAATGGCTCCCTTGGACTCACCACAATATCATGACACAGGAGAACAAAACAATTTCCTCGTTCTCCACAATGTTTTCTACCTCAAATAGACTAAAACTTCTAAAATCTCATCAACTTGAATTTGTCACCTGGAACATCTTTGAAATTGGAACAGTCTGGGTTTTTGCAATTTGGTAGCGGGTTAGGTCTGCGACACTGCACAAAATTCTGCGATATTTCGCAAACATATTGTACATAATCAACCGAAATCTGAAAAGCGTTTCAGACCACGTATCCAAATAAGTTTGTACCTGAGTGCAGTCTGATTGTTACCATTGCTGCTCCCATAGAGTTACTAAATATCGCTGCTTTTCAACGAAAACCTCGTAACTGAAGCTTAAAACAAGCTGCAGTTACGAGGTCTTCGTTGAAAAGCGACGATATAATATAATGTTATCCAAAGACAGTATTTTGTGAGGCGTCAAAAGGCGTCATTAAGAGCTGGTATATGGGAGGTAACTAAGTTATCAATGATATTTGAAGAATGTAGAGTTTACCTCCCTTACTAACGTTTCGTCGACCAAATTGTAGAAACAGAGACTGGTACAAAATCAAAACTGACGCAAACGACAAAATGAATCGTCACATTTTGACAAAAGCCTCGTAACAATAGCTTTAAACAAGCTGTAGTTACGAGACTTTTGTTGAAAATCAGCGAAACGTTATTGGATAGGCTTACGCTTCGTTTTATTGCGTAATAATTAACAATCGGGTAAAAAGAAGAAAATGGTATGAACAGCCATAGGACTATCGAACGATTTTTCAGAATATGTAAAACTAGATCTAACATCAAAAATAGAAATTAGAAATATATGTCTAAATTAGTGCGTAGGCCTAGCATAGAAATTCTTATGTTAAAAGGACCAAACTGTGGTTATCAGCATTCCATTGCCCTTTGTCTTCTGTTCGTGCAACAGCTTTCAAATTGGGGAAGTCTAAAATGTTGTCGTTTGAGAAGGCGTTAACCCATTACCAAACGACAAAATTTTGGATAGGTCAAAATTTAAAGATGTTGCAGACAACATTGTAGCCTTATAGTCATATAGATAGACCTATAAGTACAGATCATGACGAGCCTAATTGAGAAGAAAAAGTTAGCTATCAGCACATAATTTTTCTTTTGTCCTTATGATTTCAAAATCCTTTTTCTAAATAGGCCGACTTAGGGACGTCAAAATCAGGTTTTGTTTTGGAAAGGGTTCAGTCAACAATAGAAAATTCAAATCGTGGTCTACAATGTTCGAAGACTAAACGTTAACTAGATACAAGCATCCACAATCAGGGGCGTACCTGGGGCCAAAATTGAATTACTCCCCTACCAAAAAGAAGCAGGAGTCTGGGGCGCAGACCCCCGGCAGGGTAAGGGGTAAAGCCCCTCTAGGGAATATAGGGGGCGAAGCCCTCCTCCCGACGAAAATTGGAAAATAAGAGAATTTTAGACCACACCAGGGAGTATTTTTCCATGTTTTATCAACAATCATGTGAGCATATGGTTACTGAAGTATATGTTACTTCGGTAAGAACGACTTTAAATGAACATGTTACACTAAAAAATCATTTTTTTTCAAATTCGAGGTGGGTAAGGAGGGGCAAAACGCCCAGGTGGGGTCAAACGCCCACCCCTATTATTTCGTCACTCGTTATGTCAATTGATATTTGTCTTGATTTTACACTTGAAGTATTCTTTTAGAAAGATGCCCATTAAATTTTTACATCTAAACGTCATTCAATTATCAGTATGCGAATAATTGTTTATTTTGCATATGTTTGATCTAATATTTGGGTTATGGGTTTTCTAGTGTATCTTATTTCAGTCCGAGTATTCAATCAACCAAAATGCATTTTATATTTATATGTCTAATTGGTCGCCTACACAAAAAGATAAAAAGAAAAAAATATCAACACATTTTTTCTCTGGCCAAATTAAATCACCCACCCCCTTTGGGGCAAAACGCCTATGATTCTTTGGGGCAAAACGCCCAGACTGGGCGTTTTGCCCCTTCCAAGGGCTAAATGGTGGGCGTTTTGCCCCTTGTATGGATAAGTAGGTATTCAGAAGTACTTAAACTTTCCTTTTAACTCAAAGAATGACTAAGGTTGGTACATATGACGAAATCTATTTACATTTCGTTGTCTACAAAAGAAAAACTGGCAAAAAAGACCGACTTTTCGCGAATATATCAAACTTTTATGTCACCTGATGAATCCATGTGGGGCAAAACGCCCATGAAACGTCGATTTTGTATTAAAATGAGACAATAAGACCATTTTATCTACTTTAAAGGGGCCTTATAAAGAACATAACATCAGTATGTTTTGATTTGACTGATATAAAGATGCTGCAGACAAAGGACAGTAACACGTAACCACTTTTATGGACAAGTAAATCATGCCCAAATCTAGCCTTTACGCTTGATGAAAAATGTTGAAAATATGATAAAACCCATCCAAAGTATATTTTTCCTAGTATATTAATTACAAACTAATTATATTCCTATTTTCCCCCAGATATTTTCAAAATATTTTTTTTATTTTTTATATGGGGCATAAAGCTCAGTGGTGGGCTTCATGCCCCACCCCCAAAGGCGTTTTGCCCCGAGGGTGGGGCAAAAAGGCCAAATTTCGAGAAAAATTGTTTTAACGACAGTCATTTTTTATATCAAATGACAAAGCTGTTTTGTGTATAGACATTTGGGACAAAGGGCAAAGTTTAATTTCACGTTGAAACATTTACATTATACTTTGCTTGTTTTGTGCTACAACGCTCTTTCCTTAAGGGGGGCGTTTTGCCCCTCCTTACCCGGGAGTATGCCTGGATACGCGCCTGACAATGACAATGTTTAGACAAAATTCTAGTAGGCCCATGCCTGCATTCTTATTGCAGTAGGCCTATTAAATCGCTGCTTTTCAACAGAAAACCTCGAAACTAGACTCTATATAGGCTTGGCTTGTTAGGCTACGAGCTGCAGTTACGAGGGTTTTTGAATGAATTTCAGATATTTGGGTCTCTGTGTAAAACATGTGGGAAATGAAGAAATTGCTTGTCACAAGCAATTTCTTCATTTACCACAATGTTTCCGAGGAATTTATCCGTTATGGTGTCAAAAAGCGTTATTAGGGCTTATGTCGAAAACTCAGCGCGAAACGGTTGTCACTTTTATTATATAAGCAGTTACAGTTGTCGCCACATCGTATGGCACGTGTTTATGTTTTGTTTACCGTTCAATTACATTTGAACAAAATATAAACATTGTGCCATACGATGTGGCGACAACTGTACAACCGTTTTGTGCTGAGCCATCAATGTGGTTATGGGTTAACGCCCTCCTTGGCACGGCACGGAAAATTCAAAATGAATGAATTTAGCAGAGGAACTATTTTGTCTGATAGTCTGAAAAAGTATTCTGGGAATGACGTCATACTGCGTGGGAACTATTTTGAGCGGTATCGACATTCCTGGCATACAAACTGGATGAGCTGGTGTTGTAGACGAAAATAAACTAGGACAATCTAGTGCGTTCTAACCTAGAGATGTTAAACCCTTTTCTAAACAATATCCCTTGTGTTGACTTCCAATATTTGAACATGGATAGCTTGTGAAAATGTTGAGGGGAAAAACAAACAAAATCAAAATAAAAAAAAAAAACGTTTTTTTTTTTTTTTTTTTTTTTTTTTTTCATTTGCCGATTTAGCCCACATTGAACAATATCTTTGGCTAGTCCAAAGTGAAAGGACGTGCAAATAGCAAACCCAATGTTGCTTTGTGTGGTCTACATAAAACGTGTAGCCTGTAAACATGGTAGTTTTAAAGTCTGGAAAGAATTGAAAGAGAAAGCATGTTTCCTTCATTTATCGATGATTTCATTATAAGTATTAAATAGATCTCTATGAAACAATCACAATTCCCTCAATGTTTTCTTGTTATCCTAGAAGACTAAAGAAATTGTCGTCTGCAACATCTTTGAATTTAGACCAGACTAGATTTTTGTCGTTTGGAAATGGGTTAGGCCTAATTATATTGCGAGTAGGCTTATCACTTCACTTCACTATTTATCTTAGGCACGCCCTATTTTTATTGCTTCAAAAACGACTGGTCGGAATTCAAAATGATTAGAAGACAAAATAAAATATCGCCACTTTTCATCAAAAACCTCGTAACCGCATCTTAAAAACAAGCAGTAGTTACGACGATTTTTTAAGAAAAACGAAGAAATGTTACCGAGATTGAATACATAATACTCGTATAAACCTTTTAAAGATATGGGAGATTTTTTTCCCTCAATACTTTCTATTCCAACCTTCTGCCTAATCGTCAACGACAGGATTTGTTTGGGAAAAATAAATCATCTAGTTTCACAATCGTATATACCTATTATAAGGATAATTTAAGCAATTCTCAAACAGGGCCCTTTTTGTGTCCTAATATTGAAAAGCTTGGGGACATTGAGACAAAAGTAAACGTGATAGCTACATGTATCGTAATAACCTAAATTTTCTGTCGGTATACTTTGACGTCCCTTGTAGAAATGCGTATTTCGACAATCAGATTGTCAAGGTCGTTTGTCGGGTAAGGCGGGGAGTCTTTCAATGCGGGGTCAAATTATAGCAAAATGCTTCAGGAGGAAAAAAATACAGTCGCATAAGACAGGAAGTCGCTAAATTCAGAGGGTCGCTAAGGCAGATTTGTCTGTATCGTGATAACCTAAATTTTCTGCCAGTATACTTTGACGTCCCTAGTAGAAATGCTTGAGAAAACATTGCGACAAAAGAAGAAAATGACGATAATCAGATTATTCTCCTATCGCCTGAGTATTTTCTAGACTTTAATAATTATACACAAATTCTATCTTTTGATCATTCTTAAACTTTTGTCTTCTTCAGCAACTTTTGAATCGGGCTGGTCTAAAATCATGCCGCTTGGGAAAGGGCCCTGTTGTCATGCATTTGTCCCTAGAAAAATCAACGCTGGTAATTCAACCTATATCATACTATGTTATATCGTCACTTTTCTACGAAAACCTCGTATCTGCAGCTTTAAACAAGCTGCAGATACGAGTTTTTCGTAGAAAAAGCATCGATATGCAACAGACTGATAACAGTCTAGTCTAGGGAAAGAGTAACAAAACATCCAATGCTGATCAGCAATAAAAACAGCGGAAACTGCGGGTGAAAGAAAACCTGCCTTAAAATACAGACAGTTGCATATTATGTTTTGGAAAGAGTTAATGCTGATTAGCAATCAAGAGAGCGGAAACTGCGGGTGAAAAAATACCTGCCTAAAAATACAGGCGGTTGTATAGTAGATAGATGTGTATGAGTCATGCAACATGTGTTGTATGGCATTCCTTTGTGAAGAAAAAAACACGTGGCAGCGTAACCTACTCATTCATAACCTCACGCGCAACATGCACGAGTAGAAATTACATTTTCCCTAAAAAATGTGTCGGAATGATTATCAAAAGTCTACTTTTGCCTGAATAATTGTCTTCTATGCTTTGTCACACAAATAACATTTGCTTAAACTTCCATTTTGTCATCAGCAACATATTTCAAATATTGGAACAGTCCAAAATTTCGCCATTTGGGAAAGGGTTAACCCATTACCAAACAACACAATATTTGACTGGTCCAAATTCAACGATGTTGCAGACGACATTTTCAAATTGATGAACTTTCAAAATATGAAAAATCTTTCCATTTTGGGTAAGAAAACATTGTGGAAAATGAAGAAATTGCTTTTGACAAGCAATTTCTTCATTTCCCACAATGTTTTCCCATGCTTTTTCCGGCCAGGGAGTCAAAAGGTGTCACTGTGCAGCAATGGGTTGATAAACTCGAAAAATATGAAGGCATATGTAGACCTACAATACAGAAGTTTGCTTTGACGATCATGATATGCTCCTGCCGGACAGCAATGGCGCTTCAGCTTCATGGAAGGTGCGATCCAAAGGCAACAGACAAGATAGCTGCTGGTATAACAGATTGTGTAGATGAACGAGCCATTTTTTACATTAAATAATGTGGCGGCTGGAGCAACTAATCATGTATTCTTGTCACTGTCTGATATCACCAGTACAACCACTCCATCTTTTCCAAGCCCAAGCATCTCATCTTTCTTCTATCCCACCATTGATGGTCGCATGTTAGACAGGGTGCTCTCCGCGACCCGGGGTCAAATCTTAAGGCCTTGTCACAGACACCATTCCGCATCCACATCACGGCCAGAGCATGTCTAAAACAGAGGACCCGTGCAATATAATTTTGGACATAATGTGGACATGAAATCTTTTGTGACCAAGCAATAACAAAAGAATATTGTCAGTGGGGAGTCAAAACCTCGTAACTCCAGCTTATTCAAGCTGTAATTACGAGGGTTTGACTCCCCACCAACGAATTATGCTTGTAGCACTATAGGAAACAAAAGAACACAAAGTAGACAAAAAGTTAGTTTTAAAATTTTATATTCTTTTTTTGTATTGCAACATAGGGTAACAATACAATCAAGTTACAGTAAGCATGATGATCAACTGACATAACAGACTTTGTAACAGTACAGATCCAGATCAGACAATAATCACATCTCTATAACAATAACTAGGGGGATGGGGGTACATTAACCATTTCCCGAACGACAGATTTTTCGGGTGATCCACTTCAAAAACTGCCACATATGACAAAATGGATGTAATTAAAGATAAGATTTGTGTGAAATATGGCACAGAAAATATTGAGACAAAAGAAGAAACTGCTGGTTATCAGCAGTTTCTTCTTTTGTTTCAATGTTTCCCCAAGCCTTTTCTATTAGGGACGTCAAAACCAGGTCTTGTTTGGGAAAGGGTTAATTAAACCAGTATGATCTTTGTAATAGATGACTTTTGAGAAAGGTCAAAGTATAACCATTTCCTTAACAAGATCTGATTTTGACACTAGAAAAAGCATTTTGATAACCAGCAATTTCTTCTTTTGTCTCAATACTTTCCAGAGCTAATTTTCCACAAATTCTATCTTTTTCAAAACCAATTTCGTTGTCTGCAGCAGCTTTCAAATGGGACCACCTTATAATTTTGTTGTTTGGGAAAGGAATAAAGATGTAATAGAGCTCATCAGCAATTGTTTAACCAAACTCTTTCCAAGGCAGCAAAAATTGAACCGTTTCAATTTTAGAGATAACGCACAAGACACATTGGGTGTTCATAAGTATGGGATGAGTGTACAGTATAGCGCAGAAAATGTTTAGGCGAAAGAAGAAAATGCTGGTTACCAGCATTTTCTTCTTTTGTCTCAATATTTTCCCAAATACCAACGTCAAAATCATGTCTTGTTTGGGAAAGGATCCATTCAGCAGCAGGTGATAGGAATTAAACTGCAAACTTGGATCATAACAATTCACAATATACTAAGAATAGTAACAAAGACAAGAAGTGGGAATTCCCCTTAATTCATTTGTTGGGAATTCCCCAAACTTCTAATCCTGAACATGTCCTGAACATGGTTATCATTAGAATTGACAATCCCTTCCTATCTCCTTTTACCCCTTTCAAAAATAAGCCCTGGTTTTGACAACCCTAAACTAAAGGAAGTTTCTTTAGAAATTCTTGAAGAAAAAGAAAATTTGACTGATTAGCTTTTTCTTATTTTCCTTCAAGGATTTCTAAGCTAGAAAATTTCATATTTTCTAATTCAGGAACATGTTGTTTTTTTGTCTACTGCAAAAGTAGCAAAGTAAGGCCAGTCTAAGACAGGTCATTTTGGAAATGTTTCACCTTTCCCAAAACGCAAATATTTTAGACTAGTTCAATTTCAAGGAGTGAATAAATTGTTTGATTGTTTTATCTTTATTTTGAATGACAGCAACAATTCATAAATTAAGGTAGTCCATCCCTAATGAGATTCACAAAAAGTTGGAATTATCCAGGCATCGTTGTTAACATTCAGCGGTGGAATGTTGGAACATTCCACCGCCAAATGTTTAGGACATTGTCCAAATAGTTTTGAAAATGTATTGAATGTTATCGTTGTCACATGAAAGATTTCAACGTCACATGAATCTCAGTAGTGGTGGACTACCTTAAAACTAAACCACAACAGTATCGTGATCACAGTTTTTCTTTTTCCAACATTAAAAAGTTTTTTTCCAACATTAAAAACATTAACAAATTTTATAACAATCATCTATTGCATTATGTACACATTAAAAATACATCGTTAAAAAGTTGTCACTTGAACTGTCTTACGAGGGGTATATAATCATTTTTTACAATAATAGATATCGTCGATTTCCAACAAAAGTCTCGTAACTGAAGCTTAAAACAAGCTTTAGTAACGGGTTTTAGTTGAAAAGCATCAATATAGTTTGATAGATGGAAGTAACCACTTTTTACATAGTTATGATGTGACCCGTCATGCTAAAAGGGACCTTATGGGTTGTGTGGAAACTATCGACCCAAGCCTGTCTGCGCAGTCCACGCAGCCAGACTAGGGCCGATACTTTCCACTCTGATATAATTTTCTAAAACTAGAATGTCTAACCTGTCTAAGCGTGTGTTCCTTTCCCAAATACATCTTCAAGTTGACCTTTGCTGAGCATGACCAGTTTGACAAAACTTGGATTTTTGGACTTCTGATAAGGTCCCTTTCAGCGTGTCCGGTCACATATAGTAATCAGCAGTCACTCTCATCCAATGAACAATAGAAAATGCACAATATTGTTTGGCTTTTAGAACATACATCCATTTTCTCCACAAATTATAAACATTTAGGGCGTAACATCTTTCATTTTGGACCACACTTAAATTTTGTTCTTATGGAAAGGATGAAATATTTAGGGTTTTGTTCTATTGAAATTTCAAAAGCATTTTATATATTTCATGCACCCCTTGTACGGCAGCTCAAGTTTAACCCTTTCCCAAACAAGACCTGGTTTTGACGTCCCTGATAGAATAGGCTTGGGAAAACATTGAGACAAAAGAAGAAACTGCTGATAACCAGCAGTTTCTCCTTTTGTCTCAATATTTTCTATGCGATATTTTACACAAATTCTATCTTTGATGACTTCCATTTTGTCATATGTGGCAGTTTTTGAAGTGGATCACCCTAAAATTTTGCCGTTTGGGAAAGGGTTAAATCTCCAAAATATGGAGTAAAAATGTTATATCTATGTCATTAAAATATATATTTTTCATCTTATTCACACAATAATTACATAAAATGAACTATAGTCAATTTGTTAAAAATATTTCTAAAATGTTCAGGTTCTAAAACAACAACATATTAATTAAGCCAGGATTTGGAAAAAGGGCCCTTTAACCCATTACCACACAATGACTCTTTTCGACTCCCCACAAAATAATGGCCATGGAAAACATCGTGGAAAATGAAGAAATTGCTTGTGACAAGCAATTTCTTCATTTCCCACAATGTTTTCCATCCAAAAAGACCTACAAATTAAAAATTCTATTCACTTGAAATTGTCGTCTGCAGGATCTTTCAATTTGAACCGCCCTAAAATTTTGTCGTTTGGTAATGGGTTAAGCATTCGAGACAAACATGATTCCAGATCAGCCTGCGTATACACTGTCTCTGATCAGGATCCATATTGTCCTTCATACTTTCTTCGTGATCTGTAACAACAGTATGATAGCAGCATGGGTCCTAATCAGATTGAATTGATCTTTTCCCAAACAACAAGATCTTAAGCTGGCAAAGTTGAAAGCTAATGCAAGGGATAACATTAATATTGATAAAGATCAAATTTGTGCACAATATAGCACAGAAAATATTGAGGCAAAAGGCCTCAACGTTTTCCACAGCAACTTTTTAATATACGAGGTCAAAACCAGATTTTGTTTGGGAAAGGTCAAAGCCATAAGTCAATCTAGATCCAGGTTAGTTTCAAATGCCAGAAGGGTCATTTTTCCAGATCCTGGCCAATTTCTTATTGGTGAGAGCAATACTGTTTTAAATACCTCCAAAATTGTAGCCAGACCGCCTTATCATTATAAATACCATAATTCAATACCATTACGACTACTTGTCAAATAACTTTTATGCTTGTCTTCCACAAATGCATTTTATTTGAAAAATTTCATCATGGAAATTTTTAATTAGATCTACTTCTTTTCATAAATAACCGGTATTTTATTATTGCCAATGCACAGACAGACAGACAGACAGGCCTGGTAAAAACACCAACCCAAATATTATCGCTTTTCAATAAAAACCTCGTAACTGCAGCTTAAAACAAGCTGCAGTTATGAGGTTTTTGTTGAAAAGCAGCGATTTGTCATTTTGGGGACATAAAAATATAATTCTAACACAAACACAAACAAGACTAAACAAATGCACCAAAAACGCAGCACTAACGAAAACAAAAAATATGTCCTCAGTGTTATAGCAAAACCTTGTAACTCTAGCTTAATTAGAGCTGGAGGTACAAGGTTTTGCAATAACACTGACGATTTGCTACTTTTCTTCAAAAACCTTGTAACTAAACCTACGTATAAGCAGGATTTACATGTTTTTTGATGAAAAGTAAAGATTTGTTGACTTTTTATAACAAAATGTCACAAACAAACAGCAGTCAGCATTTAAATTTTGTAAACAATCTTGGATAAGGACAAAGTATTCACACTTCCCTAAAGTATTTTAAAGAAATGTTTTACCCTTTTCTTAACAAAATAATAGGCTCATTTAAACTGAAAGGTATTGCAGAAAACAGAACAGAAAAGAATAAATTTTAATCCTTTCCCAAACAGCAAAGAAATGGGGCGGTCCAATATGAAAGATGTTGCAGATGACGAAATGGATATGATTTGTGTATAACAAACTTTGGTTTGTGGTAACTATATGGTTAAACACCTGTTTTGGTAAAATTTTATGATAACTACATAAGCAAATTTAACGCAAACAGGTTTTTAACCATTCGGTTAACACTAACCAATGTAAATAAATACAATCAACCCCAAATGGTTAAATACCAGTTTTGGTCAAATTTTCAAATTAGTTAATTTTCTTTTAACTATAAGAGGTAATTTTACCATTGGTTAATCTTAACAAAAGTTCATACAATTGCCTCCATTTGTAAATTTTGGAAAACAAGAGAGGTTACTAATTACATCCCTTTTAAGGTATAAATCAGGATTGTGTCCCTTCCAATTAATTGTCAGTGTTATTTAAGTCTTTCCCAAATAGCAAGATTTTAGGGTACAACAATTTTAACCCATTTCTGAACAAGACTAGGTTTCAACGATCCTAATGGAAAAGGCTTGGAAAAATATTGAGGCAAAGGTAACCATCATTTTCTTCCTATGCCTTTGTTTCAATGTTATGCTGTACATTACATCCAATGCTAATTGAAACATATTTTGTAATGTACATTAGCTTTTCAAATAAACCACGTCCACCCTAAAAATTTTGCTATTTGGGAAAGACTTAAATATGTCCTTGTTATAGATCACAACAAATGACCTGGCAGAGCATCTTTAGCTTTTAGCTAGAAATGCTCTGCCAGGTCATTTATCACAAGCTATATATAGTTATTATGTAAATAGGTCAATACATTAGGAAACAGTGGTCGAACCCTAGATTTTCTTCTATTGCCTGCCAAACACAGACACTCTTTAACACTTTCCCAAAAGGAAAAATATTACGATAATCCATTTAAACAAGAGGCCCAGGAGGGCCTGAATCGCTCCACTGGTGAAAGTGGAAGAATGATCCCATGATTTTTTGTAAGCCTTACACAGCGGCAGCCAAATCTTGATATTTGTGAATAAATTTTGAAGAGAGACTCAAAGAGCATTCTTGCAAAGTCTGGTTCAAATTGGCCTCATGGTTGATTTTTAAAGAATTTTCTTATGATTTCTCTGATAAGCCCCTTTCTCCCCGCCAAGGCCACATTTTTTTGACAAATGTAAAAATTTGTGAACAAATTTTAAAAAGAATGATTCAAGGCACATTCCTGCAAAGTTTGGTTCATTTTGGGCACACGGGTTGATTTTTTAAGAATTTTCTTATGATTTCTTCAAGTCTGATAAGCCCCTTCCTCCCTGCCACGGCCACATTTTTTGACAAATGTAAAAAATTGTGAATAAATTTTGAAAAGAGAGACTCAAAGAACATTCCTGCAAAGTTTGGTTTAAAATGGCCCTATAGTTGATTTTTAAAGAATTTTCTTATGATTTCTTTAAGTCTGATAAGCCCCTTTCTCCCCGCCACGGCCACTTTTTTTGACAAATGTAAAAATTTGTGAACAAATTTAGAAAAGAATGACTCAAGGCACATTCCTGCCAGGTTTGGCTCAAATTGGCCCAATGGTTGATTTTTAAAGAATTTTCTTATGATTTCTTCAAGTCTGATAAGCCCCTTTCTCCATGCCACGGCCAAATTTTTTGACAAATGTAAAAATTTGTGAACAAATTTTGAAAAGAATGACTCAAGGCACATTCCTGCCAGGTTTGGTTCAAATTGGCCCAATGGTTGATTTTTAAAGAATTTTCTTATGATTTCTTTAAGTCTGATAAGCCCCTTTCTCCCTGCCCCGGCCACATTTTTTGACAAATGTAAGAATTTGTGAACAAATTTTGAAAAGAATGACTCAAGGCACATTCCTGCCAGGTTTGGCTCAAATTGGCCCAATGGTTGATTTTTAAAGAATTTTCTTATGATTTCTTTAAGTCTGATAAGCCCCTTTCTCCCTGCCACGGCCACATTTTTTCACAAATGTAAAAATTTGTGAACAAATTTTGAAAAGAATGACTCAACGCACATTCCTGCCAAGTTTGGTTCAAATTGGCCCAATGGTTGATTTTTAAAGAATTTTCTTATGATTTCCCTAAGTCTGATGAGCCCCTTCCGCCCTGCCACGCCCACATTTTTTGACGAATCAAAAATTCGCGAATAAGTTTTAAAAAGGGTCACCCAAGAAACATTCCTGCCAAGTTTGGTCAAAATTGGCCCACTGGTATAAGAGGAGAAGATGTTTAAAGAAAAAGTTAACGGACGCACGCACGCACGCACGCACGCACGACGGACACAACGCCATGACAATAGCCCGCTGGCCTTCGGCCAGTGGAGCTAAAAATTAATGCAGTCATCAAAATAGATTTTGAAAAAGAATGAATTTGTGTAAAATATGGCATAGAAAACATTGAGGCAAAAGGAGAAACTGCTGGTCATCAGCAGTTTCTTCTTTTGTCTCAATGTTTTCCCAAGCCATTCATATCAAGGACTTCAAAACCAGGTCTTGTTTGGAAAAGGGTTAAACTCTGTAACCTAGCAATTCTGGAAAACAAGTTTTTCTGAGACCCTTTTGCTTGACAATCAATGATTTATAAACAAACACTTTTGAAAATAGTCTTGGAGTTGATGTTCTATAAGACACAGATTTGGAAAGCAATGAGAGAAAGTTTGAAAGTGCAGACAACCAGCATTTTCTTTTCCCTCATTGCTTTAAAACCATAGGCTAACACATATATCTCTCATTTTGTACCATCAATAATATAGATTTCAATAAATGACCTGGCAAAGCATCTCTAGCTGAGAGCTAAATGACCTGGCAGAGCATCTCTAGCAATTAGCTAGAGATGCTCTGCCAGGTCATTTATCAGGACCTATAACTTTATTTTAGTTGTCCAACAGTTTTGCACCAAGTCCTCAATATTTTTCATAAAAAATTCCAATCAGATTTTGGTTTTCACGCATAAATTTCCTATCAGAAAATGCAGGAGCGTCAATCTACGCTATTTTCTATTTTCGCCATATCAGTTGTCTAAAACAGACTTCCTTTTAACTTTTTCCCAAACATGCTCTATTTTTTGTATATTGTAAACAAAATGGCTGTAAGAAAGCATTGAGCGTAAAATAGAAAATGCTGTAATAAGCATTTTATCCATTGTTCTTAAAAATGTTCTTGCTATTGTAAGTCAAGAAGTTTAATAAACTATATGTATACATAAATCATTTATGCCATCTGCAAGAGCTAGCAATTAGGATCATTGTACGACTTGTCTTATGGGAATAGGTTATCCCTTTCACAAATATCACAAGTTTTGTCTGTTCCAATGTCAAAGCTGCTGCAGACACTAAAATAGATGTTGTTTAAGATAAGAAATGTGCAACATAGCAAAGAAAATACTAAGACAAAAAGAGAAAATGTCTTTCTTTCCAAGGACGTCAAAACCAGGGCATGTTTGGGAAAGCGTTAGACTTAGAAATCTTGAAAGTTGTGGGAGTGTAATCTACTTTTTCTTTGATAACAAAATTGATGATTATGACAAAATTTTGCACTTTTCTAAAATTGTCTGAATTATTCATTTTTCTAATATCAGTAATATCTCTAACAACCCATTTCCAGATGGCAAAATTTTAGGCTTGTCAAATTTCAAAGATGTTGCTGACAACAATTTCAAGTGAATGAAAATTTACATATTTTTGGTCTTTTGGGGATAGAAAACATTGTGGGAAATGAAAGAATTACTTGTTACAAGCAATTTCTCCATTTACAACAATGTTTTTAAAAGCCTTTACTTGTATCTTGTGGCGTGTCAATTAGTGGAAATGGGATAAAGACACAGATTCAGTCCAGAAAATATTGAGACAATAGGAGAAAACCCTGAATATCAGCATTTTCTTCTTTTGCCACAATGTTTTCCAAAGCCTTTCCTGTCAGAGTAGTCAAAAGGCGTCATTGTTTGAGAATAGGGTAAGAATATCACTGCTTTTCAACAAAAAACCTCGTAACTGCAGCTTAATACAAGCTGCAGTTACAAGGTTTTTGTTTAAAAGAGATGATGTGTTATGATACCCTAAAAGAGCAGGTAATATATTTTCTAACAGCCTATATGTCACAAACGTTGTGAAACCTTACAGGAGAAAATGTCATGTGGCAGAGCAACAGGTAAGAGGGGGTGAGGCCTTTCGAAATGTAATATTTCATTCATTGTTTGTTAAACCCTATGCTATGGGTACTCATTGGAATGGTCTTTAATTGATTCAAATGAGTACCGATAACATAATTATGGTTTGGATTTTGAAAAGTAGTTAGTCTAGAATGCCATTACCTTCTTTAATGTGTTACTCTGTAATTTCTTAAATTAAGTTAGTTAAAATTCTATTAACATTATGGTAACAAAGAAATCAGATTAACAGATGAGAGGGGGGGTTGAAGACATTCTAAACTAATTTCATATCCAAATCCTATGTTGTGTGTACTCATTTGAAATATCTGGAAGAGACGATTCAAATGAGTACCAACAACATACAGTTTGATTGGAAATTAATTATATATACTTTGCCTTTTGAAAAACCCTTTACCCCGTTTTATCTGTTGCTCCGAGAAATTATCAATGAATGATTATGATAATGATGATTTGGGGTTTAAGGGATCCTGAGGTTTAGTTGTCGTAGGAATCTGATTGGATGATGAGAACGAGGCTGGATGATCGTCTTTCACCGGGCCACTCACGTCACCGACACTCGCATGTCCTAATCCAGATCTAGAATAGCTCATCCCGGGATTCGTGTACGATCCCACACTCTGCGAATGACTCTGAGATGACGTAACACCCCTCTGACTTAAACTTAACGGACTCGCAACACTTTGTTTGACATTTACATTAACATCTGTCTCGCGTTTCAATAATGATTTGTGAAAAATTGAGTTCCCGTCTGTCTGTTTTTGTTGTTTCTGTTGCTCGGAGATTTCTGCGGCGTGTTGTGAGACTTCTTTATGCGTAAGTGATATACAGACGTCGCCAACGCTGAGTTTATGACACTCGAGTCCGTAGCGCTGCATCGTCCACGCGGGTTGACACGACGACCAGCCCTGACCAAACACAAAGAAGGGATGTTCTAATGTCGCTTCTGTTGATACCTGAAGAATATAGAAACAAGAGTGAATTGTTGGTCACACTCGATAACATAGCAACTTACATGGGATCATATAACCTTATCTACAAAGTACAGTATTAGATACAGATTCAATTACTAAATTTGAAATTTTAAATCCAAACACTATGTTGTGGGTATTTATTTGAATCGTTTCAAGAATGTTTAACCCTTTCCCAAACAAGACCTGGTTTTGACGTCCCTAATAGAAAGGGTTTGGGAAAACATTGAAACAAAAGAAGAAACTGCTGATAACCAGCAGTTTCTCCTTTTGTCTCAATATTTTCTGTGACATATTTTACACAAATCCTATCTTAAATAACATCTATTTTGTCATTTGTGGCAGTTTTTTGAAGTAGATCACCCTAAAATTTTAACCCTTTCCCAAACAAGATATGGTTTTGACGTCCCGAATATAGAACACTCCGGGAAAACATTGAGGCAAAAGAAGAAAATGCTGATAATCAGCATTTTCTCCTTTTGCCTAAATATTTTCCATGCTATGATTTACAAATATAATCTTCATAACCTTCCATTTTGTCGCCTAGGGCTCAATATCTACCAATAGATGTCGCCACCTGTCGATTACCATCTATCTCTGGTGGGCATTCTGGGTTAACTACTTTCAAGATGTCAGCACCCATAAAATGCATACACGTGGTACTTCCTCATGACTTCCTGTCACGCGGCATATTTGCTTCATATGCTTGCATAGAGTAAAATGAATAATCTAATTTGAATTAATTATTTTATTAGATGAAATTGAGACGAAAATCAAACTTTATTTTGTTGCAAATGTATTTGTAGTTGCAATTTTCTGCTTGCTACTTTTTGGCGACAGGATTTTGGAGTTATGCGCACCGCGTAGTGATTTTTATCCAAAAATGGATAAAGTGATGCGTCAAATGAGTCAGTCCGAAAATAAAAAAATAGACTGGAAATATTGTAGACTGGCTGCTTAGTCAATGGCCTAGGGCTGCTTTTGTTTTGGTCTAGTCCACAATTTGGCTGTTTGGGAAAGGGATAACCCCTCCTACCTGACCTCTTGCTCTGAAATAAAGAGGCTATTATAGGAAAGCATGGATCTTGATTAGAATGCACATAGACAAAAGTTGAACGGAATCCAGCTTATCTTAAATGCCACAAGACAGTGCCACAGTGTATAATCATGTGACTTAGAATTTCCGATAATCTTCAATAACTTTGTCAATACTTGACCAATTTGAATTCGGTTTGAAGCAGAGAAGGTGGAAAAATGTCAGAAATAACATGGACATGGTAGATTTTTAAAAAATCAACTGATAAAAAAGTTATTGAAGATAAACCAAAATTTAGGTTTATCTTCAATAACTTTTTTATCAGTTGTTTTTATCAAAAATCAACCACGTCCATCTAGTGCGTGATATCTGTCCACATTCTCTGCTTTAAACCGAATTCAAATCGGTCCAGTATTTACAAAATTATTGAAGATTTTCAGAAATTATTGCATCACATGATTATCCACCGTGAGTGCCCCCTTTCCAGACCCAAGCTCATATGCCATAATGATTATATTGGAAATGCAAATTCAGTGTAGTAAGAAAGAACACAATGGAAATGAAATCACAATGGTTTGGGTAATTCTTAACCTTTTCCCGAACCACAAAGTTTTGGGAAGGTCCGTTTGAAAACTTGTGAAGGAGACAAAAAAATAAGATGTCTATAACAGTAGAATTTAGATGAAGTAGTAAAGTCAAGAAAATATTGAGACAAAAGGCGAAAATGCTGATTATCAGCATTTTCTTCTTTTGCCTCATTATAATTTCACAAGTTCTTTGTTCTACAAACAACATCAAAACCTGGTTTTCTTTTGGAAAAGATTTAATGGATTCAGCGCTAAAAAGCCCTGAAAGCCGAACTAGCTGACCTATTTTTACACAATGAATAAATGCAGCATAGTAGTAACAAATTACGGCCATGACAAATGAAACATTTACCCATGACTCTTTCCCAAACAAGACCGGGTTTTGATGTCCCAATTTGACAATGCTTGAAAAACATTGAGGCAAAAGAATGAATGCTGATAATCAGCATTTTCTTCTTTTGCCTCAATATTTTCTGAGCTATATTATAATACACAAATCTTGTTTTCTATCAACATTGATTTTGTTGTATGCAACATCTTTCAATTTGGACTAGCGTAAAATTTTGTCTTTTGGTAATGGGTTAACCTATGTTAACCAGACCAGAAAGAATGTGATATCAAATGGCTTCAACTTTTGCCCTAGATGTCAACAATATCCCGATTTAGTGATTTAAGTCTCGGAAAGTAATCTTAATCCTTTTCAAGACAATGAAATCTGAAATAATGTACTCGTTTAAAAGAATGTGATTTCATATGAATTGAAGTTTCATACATGTAAACACAAAACAGAATCTGATAATTAATCACAAAGAAACCTAACCCATGTTTCTGGGGACATGTTACCCGAGGGGACAGGTTACCCTGGCACACAGCCTTTCTAGATCAAAATTTGACAACAGTGCACTTGTCCCAACATTATACCAAACACATTTGAGCTAATGATTTGACTTTCCGATCTTTGCATCCAAAAACACTGTTTTGAGCCTACATTTCAACTCAAAATGTTTCAAGGCATATTCATAGCATTTAAACAAAAAAATTTCAAAAGGAAGCCAATGGACAGTTGCATGCACATGTGAATGAACTTATGACAATAAGAATTCTTAAGATTAGGGCCATTTGAAGGAGGCTACTTTTTGTAACAGTGAGTATAATAATGGGCCAGGATCTGGAAAAGGTCCCTAAGAGCATTTTGAGACTACAACATTCTCAAATCAGTTTGTAAACAAGAGCTTGGCAGAGCTGCGCATATACACACAAAAGAGGCTTGTCAGTAAAATTGGCCATTTTTCAATTCAAGGGCAGATAATTCAATAATGAAAAGAGTTATCTGAATTCCGTAAGTGGTGTGCACAACTAGACACCATGGAGAATCATTGTGGCAAGTTTAATCAAATTCCGATCAAAACTGTAGGAGGAGTTGCGCACACAAGAAATTGCTAACGGACAGACAGACGGACGCCATAACATAACACAACCCTTCGGGCGTATAATAAGTATAGTAAGGCCACGACTCATGATGCTATATGACCGATGCTACAGATCTTCAAGAAGCTATCAGAGAAAAGCATGGATCCTGATCAGACTGAGTATATGCACAGGCTGATCTGGATGCATGCTGTTATCATATGCCATAAAGACCCTTTTCCCATATCCTTGCTCAATCATATTAATATCCTATGATTCATAATGGGGCTGTGTAAAAGCTGTTACAAGAACAAGTTTCTTACAAAGCCATGTTGGTGACATGTTACATTGAAATGACATTCATCTTCAATGACAAGTCGTCCATTCACTAGAAACCAATGTCAAACAATCCTCACTGACATAACCCTTTCACGACCAAGACCTGATTTTGAAGTTTCTTGCAGAAGACACTTGGGAAAACATTGTGTCAAAAGGAGAAAATGCTGAATGATCAGCATTTTCTTCGTTTGGCTCAATTTTTTCTCTGCTTGATTGTACCCAAATCCTCTGTTCATCAACATCAACTTTGTAGTCTGTGGGAGCGTTTATACTGTACCGACCTAAAATTTTGTCGTTTGGGAAAGCGTAAAAAAATGTCCTACTTTGTTTAGGAGGACATTCATAGTGACAAACCTGAATAAATTGTTAACCTATTACCGCAATGACCCAAGTTTTTTTTACGACTTATCACCAAAACAGAAAGGCTAGAATTAATATATTGCTACTTTTCACCCAAAACCTCGAAACTGCAGCTTGTTTTAAGCTGCAGTTGTGAGGTTTTCATTGAAAAGCGACAATATTTCAGTCAGAAAACAAGATGTGTTTGTGAAACACAAATGCCCCCGAAATGGCCATTTTTCGAAAATGTTAAGTTTTCGTGGAGTAAAGGGTTGATAAGGGTTAATGGATGACCTTGAGGAAGGTCAAATTGCATGGAACAGATAGATATTGTTGAAAGGAAGTTGCATACCAAATTTGAGCTTTGTATGTCAAATAGTTTTGGAGAAATGGCAAAGGTTAAGTTTTCAGGTTAAGTTTTCGGACAGACGGACGGACGGACAGACAGACGGACAGACGGACAGATGGACAGACAGACAGACAGACAGACAGACGGACATGAGTAAAACAATATGCCCCCGATCTCTCGATACGGGGGCATAATAAAGAAATTTTCAGAGACAATTTTCATGTGATGATGCATTTAATGATTTTTTATCTAAAATGGCATTTTAAATATTTTTGAGAAATATATTTTTTATCTGTTTTTGCTTTCGACAGCTTTTGAAATGTCATCGCTGTCTTATGTGAAAGTCTAAAGTTTTGCCATCTGTAAGACATCCTTTCTGAGCCTCCAGCTGCACGCCCACATAGTATAACAATTATCAAAGCATTTGTGGGAGACAATTTTGTCTGAAAGTATATTTTGCTTTGGCCCAGGATCGAACCAAGGACCTCATGAGAGTGACTCAGTTGCCCTAAAAACTGTGATATGGAAGCGGCTCCTGAGCATGCTTTAAAGTCTCACCCTAAAAACTGCCCTGTGTGGCCAGGGTTCTACACCAGCCAGCCATGTTGCAAGTCTGTGTTACCACTACTTCAAATATTGTCGCTTTTCAACAACTAGATGCCGAAGGGCAACATGTCGAGCCCGCTCATTTTGAAGAAAGAAGACCATACCTATGTCTACAGCTGTCATTACAATGGCGTTGTAAAAGTGGGGACAAAATAAGTTGGAATGATGGGGATCATGGTGAGACAGTTTATTGTTCACAAAATATTACATGTCTATGTATTTATAACGAGATACCAGAATGGATTAATTTGAGTATACATATGTGACCCGTCACGCTAAAAGGGACCTTATGCTAAGTCCATAAAACCAAATTCCGAGAAATATACCAGACCAAGCAGAAGTCCATCCGATGTCGTATTTGGAAAACGAAAATATTGTAAGGTAGAGAAAACATTCTAGATTCAGAAAATACTTAAACGTGAAAAGTTTCGACCCTAGTCAGGCTGCGCGGACTGCGCAGACGGACTAGGGTCGATACTTTTCACAAATCCGATAAGGTCCCTTTTAGCGCGACGGGTCACATATAAGGAAAATAAGCCATGCCCCCTGGCACCCATTTTTTGTACGGATCGGAATAATTTGAACATTCTGAGAAGTACGAAAATTAGCTGCACGTAGCTGTACGTGGCCATGTTTTTTACGGATTGAGATAATTTGAACAATCTTGGTAGAGGGCCATCCAAAGAATATTTGTGCCAAATTAAGGAATGGCCCGGACAAGCAAAAATCAACTCATTTTTTACATTTGACCTCAAAGTTTGACCTTGACCTTTCATCTTGGAATCTGGTTCTTGCACGCGACACTCCATCTTACTGAGCTTGACATTTGTGCCAAGTTATTTCTGAATCCCTCCATCCATGGTGAAGTTATGGCCCGGACAAGCAAAAATCATCTCATTTTTGACATTTGACCTCCAAGTTTGACCTTGACCTTTGAGCTTGGAATCTGGTTTTTGCACGCGACACTCCGCCTTACTGAGCTTGACATTTGTGCCAAGTTATTTCTGAATCCCTCCATCCATGGTGAAGTTATGGCCCGGACAAGCAAAAATCATCTCATTTTTGACATTTGACCTCCAAGTTTGACCTTGACCTTTGAGCTTGGAATCTGGTTTTTGCACGCGACACTCCGCCTTACTGAGCTTGACATTTGTGCCAAGTTATTTCTGAATCCCTCCATCCATGGTGAAGTTATGGCCCGGACAAGCAAAAATCATCTCATTTTTGACATTTGACCTCCAAGTTTGACCTTGACCTTTGAGCTTGGAATCTGGTTCTTGCACGCGACACTCCATCTTACTGAGCTTGACATTTGTGCCAAGTTATTTCTGAATCCCTCCATCCATGGTGAAGTTATGGCCCGGACAAGCAAAAATCATCTCATTTTTGACATTTGACCTCCAAGTTTGACCTTGACCTTTGAGCTTGGAATCTGGTTCTTGCACGCGACACTCTGCCTTACTGAGCTTGACATTTGTGCCAAGTTATTTCTGAATCCCTCCATCCATGGTGAAGTTATGGCCCGGACAAGCAAAAATCTTCTCATTTTTGACATTTGACCTCCAAGTTTGACCTTGACCTTTGAGCTTGGAATCTGGTTCTTGCACGCGACACTCCGCCTTACTGAGCTTGACATTTGTGCCAAGTTATTTCTGAATCCCTCCATCCATGGTGAAGTTATGGCCCGGACAAGCAAAAATCTTCTCATTTTTGACATTTGACCTCCAAGTTTGACCTTGACCTTTGAGCTTGGAATCTGGTTCTTGCACGCGACACTCCGCCTTACTGAGCTTGACATTTGTGCCAAGTTATTTCTGAATCCCTCCATCCATGGTGAAGTTATGGCCCGGACAAGCAAAAATCTTCTCATTTTTGACATTTGACCTCCAAGTTTGACCTTGACCTTTGAGCTTGGAATCTGGTTCTTGCACGCGACACTCCGCCTTACTGAGCTTGACATTTGTGCCAAGTTATTTCTGAATCCCTCCATCCATGGTGAAGTTATGGCCCGGACAAGCAAAAATCTTCTCATTTTTGACATTTGACCTCCAAGTTTGACCTTGACCTTTGAGCTTGGAATCTGGTTCTTGCACGCGACACTCCGCCTTACTGAGCTTGACATTTGTGCCAAGTTATTTCTGAATCCCTCCATCCATGGTGAAGTTATGGCCCGGACAAGCTCCATCCGGACGGACGCACGCACGCACTAACGCACGCACGCACTAACGCACATACACCGAACCGCCATTGTGACAACTATGTCGAGCTCACCGCAAGCGGGCTCGACAAAAACCTCGTAACTGCAGCTTGTTTTAAGCTGAAGTTACGATGATATCGTTGAAAAGCAGCAATATGCTATATATAAATCAGGATAATAAGGAAAGGAATTCATTGTCACCATGACCAACTAACACCATTAACATTGTTGCTATTACTGCCAAGAATGCATCAATCTGTCAACAGCAAAATAAATAGACTGGAATACTTTGTCTGTCAAAGGGAGGTAACTTGGTTTGGTCATGTCCATAACCTTTGACTTTCTGGATAAAAAGAACAGGGAGAATTCAGTGTCACATTGACTAACTTAACACCATTATACATTAACATTGTTGCTATAACTGCCAAGAGTGCATCAATCTGTCAACAGCAAAATAAATAGACTGGTTCACCTTGTCTGACAAAGGGGGATAACTGGTTTTGGTCATGTCATTGACCTTTGACTTTCAAGTTGTTGTTCTTTGAATCCTTTGGGAAGCTTTCTTTTTCAGGCCAACAGAGAATCTTTTTATTTAGAATAACTATTAATTCTTTTTCAACCACTAAAATTTTGCACTGGTCAAATATGAAAGAAGCTGAAGACAAAAATGCGATGCTGACATTGATAAAGATTTGCATAAAGTATAACAAAGAAAATATTAAGCAAAAATGGGTGAAAATCCTGGTAATCCGCATTTCCTGTTAGACTTTTGATTTTCGTTTTTTCTCAAACTTAGTCATTGAAGATTTTCTGAAATTGTTGAGACACAAGATTCCCTATCATGATTTTTGCTGACATGCTGTCTGTGGAGAAAAAATAGTTGTTTTAATCATGGAAGATGACAAAGCAAGATTCTCTATCACGTTGCTTAAATATTAATTATTACATGATAATTAGTTAATCACATGATAATCAGTAATTTCCATCATCGTTTTTACAATGTTGGTCTTTAGATGCGCTGCTTCCAGACCAAACAAATGAGCCAGGATCTGGAAAAAGGTCCTTTATAGCATTTGAGATTTTCATGTTTCAAGATCAGCCTGTGCCTAAAAGCAGTCTAACACGGATCAATGCTGCTGTCTCACAGTTGCTACAGGTCACGATTAAGCTATTGGAGAACAACATGGTACATGATCAGACTGCGTGTATATGCAGGCTGATCTGGAACCATGTTGGGCTCAAAAGCCTTAAAGGATCTTTTACCAGATCCCGTCTCAAATGCTTGTATGTCATGCTACAATGTGTGTGATGGATCAAAACTACGTCTTAAGGTATACCACCCCTAATGAGATTTACGTGACGTCGGAATTATTCATGCGACATTCGTTACGCATCCGAACATATACGGGCGACGTCGAAAACGTTCGGCGGTGGAACGTTCCACCGCCGAATGTTTTCGGCGTCGCCCAAATAATTCCGACGTCAAGTCAATCTCATTAGGGATGAACTACCTTAAAACTAATTTCAAATGTTCGAGAAAGGCAAGAACGAGAAAAATATCGCCATGCTGTTGACTGAAAGCTTTGAGCAACATTCAGTTGTAAACTTTTGCCACTTCTTGCGCTATACACCAACCAAGACTTTAGGAGGTTCTGAAATCAGAAACATTTAAGGTAGAATACCCGTAATGTGGCCATTTTTAAATTCATAAAACATAGGAATTATTCGGGCAACGTTGAAAACATTTGGCATGGAACTTTCCACCGCGAATGTTTACAATCGCGCCTGAATAGGTTCAGACATGCAACGACACAGCTTAAAAAATCTGATGTTTTATGAACTTCAAAATGGCCACATTACGGGTATTCTACCTTAATTGCGGTCTCTTGCATTCAAATGGCATGTGAAATGTGGGTACTGCTGCTGACTACAAAACAAGAGGACCATGATGGTCCTTAATCGCTCACCTGCACCTAGATAGAATGAAAGTCCCAATGTTTTCAAAATCTTGAATGATCAATATTTGTAGCTGTTTACAGTAAAAACAAAGTGGAAGAAAACAACAGTTTTGTCACAGTAAAGGGCACATAACTCTGTTCTGATAAAGAAATTCTCATCAACATTATGTCCAAGTTTTTTAATTTGTTAATATTTATTGCTGTTTGAGAGAAAACAAAGTCGAAAATGTCAATTTTGTAACCGTCAAGGGCACACAACTCTGTTTTTTTAGTCCAATCAATCTGACAGATTAAAACATTTAAGATATTATGGTCACCAACATTGCCACCAAGTTGTGTCTTTATTGGTCGATATTTGTTTGTTAGAGAGAAAATAAAGATGAAAACGTTAATTTCATAAAATTAAAAGGCCAATAACTCTTGTTTTTCTAACAAAATCAAGCTGAAAATTTATCTCATCAAGGATCTTATGGTCACCAACATTGTGGCCAAGTTTTGTCTTGACTAGTCAATAAATGTAGATGCTACAGTGTAAACAAAGTCAAATATAGCAATTTTGTCAAATTCAAGGGCACATAACTCCAGACTTCCAGCTCCTATCACACTGAAAATCAAACTCATCCAAGATCTTATAGTTACCAACATTTTGGCAAAGTTTTGTCTTGATTGGTCAATATTTGTAGATGCTAGAGTGGTAACAAAGTCAAAACTAGCCATTTTTGACGTTCAAGGGCACATAACTCCGGACTTCCTGGTCCGATCTGACTCAAAATCTAACTCATCCGAGACTTTATGGTCATACATATTTTGACCAAGTTTGCTTAAGATTGGTCAATATTTGTAGATACTAGAGTGGTAACAAAGTCAAAACTAGCCATTTTTGACATTCAAGGGCACATAACTCCGGACTTCCTGCTCCGATGACACTGAAAAAAAACTAATTTAAGATCTTAAGGTTACTAACATTGTGGCCAAGTTTTGTCTTCATTGGTCAATATTTGTAGATGCTAGAGTGGTAACAAGGTCAAAACTAGCTATTTTTGATATTCAAGGGCACATAACTCCTGACTTCCTGATCCGATCTGACCCAAAATCGAACTCGTCCAAGACCTTATGATCATACATGTTTTGACCAAGTTTGGTCAAGATTGGTCAATATTTGTACATGATAGTGTGGTAACAAAGTCTAAACTAGCTATTTTTGATATTCAGGGGCACATAACTCTGGACTTCCTAGTCCGATTTGACTCAAAATCGAACTCGTCCGAGAACTTATGGTCATACATGTTTTGACCAAGGTTGGTCAAGATTGGTCAATATTTGTGGATGTTAGAGTGGTAACAACAAATTGTGGACAGACGGACAGACGGACGGACGGACGGACGACGGACAAAAAGCGACCACAATAGTTCACCTTGAGCACAGGTGAGCTAAAAAGGTTTTTTTATGTGAAACACAAAAAATGCCACAGAAACTTATAATTTTTCATGTTTGGTACAGACAGACTGAACTATCCTATATCCTACATTTGAGTCATTGGAAAATAAGTTACAAGAGGACCATGATGGTTCTAATTCGCTAATCTGAACCAATATGATATGAACCACAGTTTTGTTCGAATCAGTTAATATTTGTGATTTTAACTTTGTGCTCAGGTGAGCGAAAAAGCTGTGAACATTTTTGATGAAGTGAAATAAGGCTTGGTACTAAAAAAGTACCAAAAGAAACCCTACAAATTATACAATTTATTTGATCAATCATCTACTATTGAATATTTGTTGAGATAGCTTGTATCAGCATCCATTATTAATAGGTGTCATTAATTAATATGAGCCTGAACGTCCAAAAAGAGCCTTTATGGCATTTGATAATGATCAACTTGGATCTTGATCAGCCTGCATGTAGTACAAACAGATCCATGTTGTTCTATAAAGGCTTAGTAGATCATACCCTGTAGTAATTGTCAGATACTAATAGCAACATGAATCTCGATTGAACTTAAGGCCCATGGAGGTCACATATGACTCCGTGTCAATGTAGCGTCCGCATCACATCTAAAATTATACTGCACGGGTCCCCTGTTTTAGACATGCTCCGGCCGTGATAAGGACGCGGAATGGTGTATGTGACCCGGATGCCTTTAGGCACAGGCCAATACGGTAGCATAGTATTCCCCCTGCGAAAAGTTCATTTAAGTTCAAGAACTGTTCTAGAATGTTAAATGGCACTTCTAGAACTCTAGAACTCTTGAACTAGAAATGCGTTTTTCAATTTTTTTCGAAGGGGCCTGAATCCATATTGGTGCTAAATTCCACATTCATTATATAGGGCCCTTTTTCCAGATCCCGGCTCATATGTAATATTACACATTAATTTGACTTGTAGGTAATTTATATTCTTTTGTCTCCAATTTTTCAGCATAATTTTCATCTTAACGCCTATCTATAGAGTATGTGACATTTTGCATTTCTGTATAATTATGAAAAAATATTTCGTAAGAAAAGAGGCCTTTACTCTAAACTGAAAAATCAGCATAACCCTATCCCAAATTGTGAAATTTTAGACAAATTCAAGTTGAAAGATGTTACAGTGTGCAGAAGTTATAGTAATCTTTATAAAGCAGAATTTTATATATCGTCGAAAACCTCATACTTGCAGCTTGTTTTAAGCTGCAGTTAAAAGGTTTTTGATGAAAAGCAGCGATGCGCATTATCTCGTTTTGCCTCAATATTTGTTGTACCAGTTTGTACATTAGTCTAATCTTAATCAACATTAGTTAAAATTGGAAGCATGTAATATTGTGTCTTTTGGGAAAGCATTAAATAACACATCGATGCTTTTCTGCGAAAAACTCGCATCTGCAGCTTAAAACAAGCTGCAGATACGAGGTTTTCGTAGAAAAGCGACGACATTCCTTCTTTCAAGTTATAGCACAAAGCTTGTGCAAAGTCCAAATGTCATACATAGAAAATTGACATCCTGAATTTTGCCTGTAGTATCAAGTTGATGAAAAGAACTCTTTGAGCCTGATAATTAAGTCATTAAATGCATATCAGTTCAAAGTTCTGTGGTTTTAAGAAAAGTACAAAATGAAATCTTCATAGAACATTAATAGTCATGGTTAAAGTTCAGTAGACTGAAAAGTGCTTTTAATCATTAATTGTTATCTTCATAAAGTTAAGTACTAAATATCACAAGAACTCCACGCGCTAAATGAAATGAGACATAAAGTGCATACCAAGTCAAATGCAGGCTAAAGTTCATTCTATTTTAAAGTTAACAACTTTTTTTCAACCTTTTGACCTGAAGCCAAATTAATTGCATTTTGAAACTGACAGCTTTTTTCTACCTCTTAAAGCAATATGTACAAAATTACAACCAAAAGACTTAATCAATATCGAAATTTGCGGAAAATCACTCCAATCAACCATAATTGAAAATATAACTTTCTACTTTTTGCATGTAAATTTGCATGAACTCTCTATCGATGTTACAATGACCTAAATAGGTGGAATTTTTGCACCGAGCGTACATCGTAGGATCATAGATAAGGGTCGAAGTTGCCTGCGTCAATGGCACTCCCACTCGCTCTATTCTGCTTACTCTAAAATTGGTCTATTTCTATTGAATTATCGATTTTGTCCAGGACTGTATCCTGTTCCCAATATTCCACTCTTTACATATTAATATTGTTGCTTTTTTCCCAAAGCCTTGTTATTGCAACTTAATCCTTTCTCAAACAACAAAATTTGGACTTGTCCAAATTCAAAGATAATGCAGACAACAATTTTTAGTGAATGAAACTAACATTTGTTGGTCTTTCTGGTTAGAAAACATTTTGGGAAATGAGGAAAATGCCTGTCACAAGCAATTTCTTCATTTTCCACAATGTTTTCCCAAAGCTATTATCTCGTTGGACATCAATGGGTGTAATTATGAGGAAATGGGTTGAAACAAACATCAGTTTCTGTCATCTGCAACAGCTTTCAAATTTGAACTGTCAATTTGTTCTTCATTTGGTAAAGGTCTATATTATTATGACATAGCTTTATCGATTTTGAAAATATTGGCCATAAATAAATAAATACTAAAATAGCATGGACATTGTATTCCCTTGCTGACACTGACAAATATAAATTTTGCTTACAAGAAATGAACAATTTCAATTGGCAATGTAATAAATTATCACTTTTCAACGAAAGTCTCATACCTGCAGCTTATATTCAAGCTGCAGTTTCGAGGTTTTTGTTCAAAAGCACAGAAATATTATATAAATATCTATATATATTATATAAATTTTGTTAAAAACTGAATATTTATTGCATATGCACCTTAAAATATTTTAGCAAAACTATGTTTAATATCTCAAAATTACAATCATATGCCTGGCATTGCTACAAAGGTGTTCAAATCAATATTTGATCGGAATTCAATATTTTTTATTACATTATTACATGACCTAGATTTCAATTCAACAATTTCGAGTGACCTCACAATTACAACTTTTCCATACAAGCCTGGTTTTGACATCACCAGGGGTCTTGCTACCAATTTTTGTTTGGGGCCAGGGGCCAGTGAAATTGGGAAAAATAGCGACGTTTTTACCTAAATTGGGAAAAACTAAAACAAGTTTGTATTCATACTGTCACTCAGTTTCAGCTGCAAATTAGACTGTAGTGATGTAAAATGCATTTGTATAAACTCTTGTTTAAGAATCTACCCTAAAACTGTCTTCAAAATGTTTGTAAATGAAGATGAGGTCTTAACATGGGGCATTCTGGGTCCTCATTGGGAATTTTCATCAGAGAATTGGGAAAAAAAGATACTTTTTGCCATTGGGAATGGGGCCGAATAACGGCCCCAAATTTTGGCAAACGAGACCCCTGATCACTAACAGAATAATTTTGCTTTGTTAGAAAAGATAGGATTTGTTTAAATTATGGCACAGAAAATATTGAGACAAAAGGAGAAACTGCTGGTTATCAGCAGTTTCTTCTTTTGTTTCAATGTTTTCCTAAGCATTTTCTATTGAGGACGTCAAAACCAGGTCTTGTTTGGGAAAGGGTTAACTAATTTTCATCAAATGACAACATCAATTTTGTCACATGCAGCAACTATCATATTTGAGTTGTCGAAAATTTTGCCATTTAGGAAAGTTTTTTTTTTCAAAAATGCCCAATGACCTCGCTCTTAATGAGATTTCGGGCTAAACATACCACGGGTGGTAAACTTTGGAACGACCTCCAAAAAGAGGTAGTGAATTTCTGTTCCCATAGCACATCCGGGAACTCGCGAGGTCGGTCCAATGGCTAAAAACGTGTAAACAAAGGTAGGTGTCGGTGGTTATTTTGATTGTTTTCGAGGTTTCTAGCGAAAAATGGATAATTATGGCAATGCTATGTCGTGTAAAAATGACTTCTCGACGCATACGGCCCAAAACTGCGGTCGAAACGGAAGTAATGTCCGCTGGATCGTTTTTAAAAGTTCGAACACGATATTGCTTTTTCACAACAGTTTGTCAACGACTGTCACCATTTTGCATAATTTGTGGTTTTCCGCGAAGAATACAGCCCCGGTACGTTCGTCCTGGGGAAACGAGTACTCTGTATCACATATCCTGTTAAAAACGGCAACGGGGTGCATTATTTAAGAAAATGATTGAGAAAATTCCAGTAGAGGTCGTTCCAATATGGTAGAGCTTGTTCCAATTTGAATGAGATCGTTCCCAGTGCTCTCCTGTTTTATACAATGAAATAATACCTGTGATATCAGACCAGCCAAACTAAGACAAAAATTAATGATGGCGTTTGAAATATTAGAATTATCGTCATATCAGAGGCGTCGTTTTGTCTTGTGGCTCGAGGTGCGCTATTGTGGTCACTTTTTGTCAGTCGTCCATCCGTCTGTCTGTCTGTCCGTCTACACTCTAGCATCAGCAAGCTTTATAAGTCAATCTTAAACAAACTTGGTCAAAATAATGATGGTCGTAAGTTCTTGGATGAGTTCGATTATGGGCCTGATCGAACCAGAATGTACTGAGTGATCTGCCTTCGAATGTCAAAAAGGCTGTTTTTGACTTTGTTTACACTTTAGCATCTACAAATATTGATCAATCAAGACAAGACTTGGACAGAAAAGTTGATGATAATAATATCTTGGGCAGGGTTAATTTTCAGCCTGATTGAAAATGCACCTCTGGAGTTATCTGCCCTTGATTTTGACAAAATTGCCATTTTCGACCTTGTTTCCGCTCTAGCATCCACAAATATTTATCAATCAACACAAAACTTGGACAGACTATTGTTGAACATAAGATCTAGTATAGGTAAACTTTAAATCCTGATTAGAATGATACATCTTGAGTTATCTGCCCTCAAATTTGACAAAATTGCGATTTTCGACTTTACTTTTACTCTTCAGCATTCACAGTTTCTTTCAATCAAAATTATACCAAAAAAAAAATCTTAAAAGAATAATATATTACTTAAAATAAAATTTAAGCCTAATCAGAAAGCATCTTGAGTTGTCTGCTTTTGATTTTGACAAAATTGCCATTTTCGACTTTGGTTTCACTAGTCTGGCCACTACAATTATTTTTCAATTAAGAAAAAACTTGGACTGAATATTGTTGACCAAAGGATCTTACATAGGTTAAACTTTCATCCTGATAGGAATGATGCATCTTGAGTTATCTGCCATCGAATTTGACAAAACTGCAATTTTCGACTTTACTTTCACTCTTCAGCATTCAATATTTCTTCCAACTCATCCAAGAACTTACGTGACCATCATTATTTTGACCAAGTTTGTTTAAGATTGGCTTATAAAGCTTGCGGATGCTAGAGCGTAGATGGACAGACAGACAGACGGATGGACGACTGACTAAAAGTGACCACAATAGCGCATCTCGAGCACTTCGTGCTCAGGTGAGCTAAAAGTGCATTTCAAGAGATCCGTGCGTAGAGTATAAGAAACATCAGAAACATTCTTTCATGTAAAACAAAGTCACCACACAAGACAAAACGACGCCTCTGATATGATGATAAATCTGATATTTCAAAAGCCATCATTAATTTTTGTCTTAGTTTATCTGGTCTGATATCACAGGTATTATTTCATTGTATAAAACAGGAGAGCACTGGGAACGATCTCATTCAAATTGGAACAAGCTCTACCATATTGGAACGACCTCTACTGAAATTTTCTCAATCATTTTCTTAAATAATGCGCTCCGTTGCCGTTTTTAACAGGATATGTGTTACAGAGTACTCGTTTCCCCAGGACGAACGTACCGGGGCTGTATTCTTCGCGGAAATCCACAAATTATGCAAAATGGTGACAGTTGTTGACAAACTGTTGTGAAAAAGCAATATCGTGTTCGAACTTTTAAAAACGATCCAGCGGACATTACTTCCGTTTCGACCGCAGTTTTGGGCCGTATGCGTCGAGAAGTCATTTTTACACGACATAGCATTGCCATAATTATCCATTTTTCGCTAGAAACCTCGAAAACAATCAAAATAACCACCGACACCTACCTTTGTTTACACGTTTTTAGCCATTGGACCGACCTCGCGAGTTCCCGGATGTGCTATGGGAACAGAAATTCACTACCTCTTTTTGGAGGTCGTTCCAAAGTTTACCACCCGTGCATACTGACATGGCAAATATCAACAATGTGTGGTTATGCAAACAAAGGTTAACCCTTTCCCAAACAGCAAAATTTTAGGGTGTTCCGTTTCGGAAGATGCTGCAGACGACAAAAAATGAATGTTGAAAAAGATTAGATTTGTGTACAATATAGCCCAGAAAATATTGAGGCAAAAGGAGAAAATGCTGATTATCAGCATTTTCTCATTTTGTCTTAATGTTTTCCCAAGCATTTTCTATTAGGGATGTCAAAACCCGGTCTTATTTGGGAAAGGGTTAAGTAAATAATCTTTAATAGTAACACATTAAGCATTAAACCTTGTTCTGCGGATTTCAAATTCAGTTTCAAACTTAACGCCAATTTAAGAGATATTTCAATCAGTTCATCTCGAGTTTTCCCACAATGATTGAGAGGAAAGCAGGCAGTGTAGGCTAAGATCAGACTGCACATTTGTGCAGGCTGATCTCAGTCTATACTGACTGCTTAAACTTTGGTCACAGCAGGAATATGTTGAGAACTGCACAAGAAGGGTTAACCTTTCATCATACTTGACCTTATAGAATATATTGAATGGTAGTGTTTGAACTTTAACCCTTCTCCAAAACATTAGACCTGGTTTTGACTTCCCTAATAGAAAAGCCTTGGCAAAACATTGAAACAAAAGAAGAAACTGCTGATAAGCAGCAGTTTCTCCTTTTGTCTCAATATTTTCTATGCCATATTTTACACAAATTCTATCTTTATAATACCTTCCATTTCGTCATTTTTGGCAGTTTTTCAAGTGGATCACCCTAAAATTTTCGCCATTTGGGAAAGGGTTAACATGTATACCTGTAGTATAGTGGTCCCGCGATCTACTGATTCCCGCCAAACAAGAAAGACCATACCACTATGCCAACCTATCAAATTGAGTAGTGACTTGTTCTAAACAACTCGGACTTTTCACTTCTAGACAGACACACAGATAGACAGACAGAAATACAGACAGAAATGCAGATAGAAAGACAAAAGACAAACAGACACTCTTATAAAGTCTTTTCATGCATACATTAATTTTGACTTAAAATAGAATATAATTTTGTCATGCTAACATTCATAATATTTTCTTTACTTTTGCTATTTGGGAAACATAATTGGCACTTATTGTTAAACCGAAGTGACCGTGCGCTATGAATATTTATAAACAAACGTTATCGTCTGCAATATTGACAATAATGAGCGCAAGGTTACTTCGGTTCAATAATACCTGAACTTTACATTCTACATTTGCGTTTTACGTTCATTTTGAGGCATAAGAATACTGATGATAACAATTTTCTCCTTTTGCCTCGATATTTGCCAAATTGCCATGATAACTCACCTGAACCTTGTGTTCACCGACAACAAATCCCAGAACTGCAGTACCCTGAGTTGGATTTTCCTCAATATGTACTACAGTACTAGAGTCTATCTTGAGATCATTACTTATATCTGCACTATGTACAAAATCACTTGTCTCTAATTCCTCTACGCGTTTTATATCACCGTTCGCTAGCTGAATTATCGAGCCTTTCATAAAATGTTGGGGGTAATGAAGCTCCGCGCCATTCCCACTACCACTATTTCCAGGCGCACTGAGCGTACAAGAGCGCCCTGACGTTCCCAAACCTGAATCTTTTGTGTCAACGGTATCTTTTCTGTCCGATTCATTAGTTTCTAATTTAGTCCGTTTTGGCAATGGCTCATCTGTATTACTGAAAGCACTATGTTGTGGGTCACGTATAGAACTAGAGTCTGACGGGCGTAAAAGTCTGTATTTCAAACTCCCTTCCCTGCCACTGGGGTCCTTGTTAAAGTCCTGACCCCCCGGGGATATCTCCCCGCGCTTGTTATTTGGAGATTCTCGTAAAACAGAGGACACTGACGCCCTCGCCGGTTCTGTGTACGCAGACGGGACTGAGAAATGGCGTCCTGCTTCGTCCTTCACTATTCCTGTTGTGCTGTGTCTCCGGTGAAGCTCGAGCTCTTGTTCTCGTCTATAGCTCAACTCTTCACGTTCGCGACCAGGACTAGCACTATAACCTTTACTAGACACTGCAGGAGAACCTTGGTTAACAGTCATGAGAGGATATTGAGACAAACTCCCCGCCGCCGCCGCGGCACTACCGTACGACGAGCGAGGAACATGAGACTGAGCCTGGGTTCCCATACTTTGTAATACAGCAGAATAGGACCCGAGACCAGCCCTGTCTATAGAATACGCTGGATAACCCTGTCCATAGAAAGCACTATACGGTGATACTGTGTATAAAGGAGAATACGGACCTACTGTCGAGGCCGTCGTGGAATACGCCGCACCATAACGGCCGGAATCTGACAAAGACTGTGGGGGTCTGAACACACCGCTGATATTACTGTGGGTACCAGCCCCAGCACTGCCAGTTACGATGCTCCGCGCTCCCTGCTCGTGAAACGCAACCGCCCCAACCCCACCCACCCGTCCCATCAACATACCCTCACCGGTCGTGACCAGGGGTCCGGACTGACCCTGTGTATGAGTACTGGAACCATCAGATAGCCGCGATAAAGATTCGTTAACCCCCGCGCTGCTGCTGCCTGTCACTCGATTCCTGTCAAACCCATTCGATCCCGACATCCGCTGATGAGTGCCGCCGTCATTTCCAACCAATTTTTGGGAATCGCTGGCACATTTAGACTGGAAATTGGAATTGATATCTTTTTGAACAAGGACTTTATATTTTTCACCTGTGACCGTAATTCCTTCAATCAAAGTCTGTTTAAGAATTTGTGCATTGGATATTTCCTTCAAATTCTGTTGAAACCCATTTCGATTTTTGAGAAAATTATTTTCATTGATCCCGTGAAACGCAACTTTGACTGGAATCCCTGGTATCCCGTTCCCATTGGTTCCCGTCTGTATATTTTTTGTTAGACTGGTCACCTGCCCATGGTTGTTTATCCATACAATAGAGCTAGCGGGTGAAGTGAGATCGGAGTCGTCACTCGGAGGGGTCGGAGAAATGAACGTCTCTAAACACAGCAACGATTCCTCCTCTGAAAATAGACAAGAATAACATTTTAACTCTTTTCCAAATGATAATATTTTAGGGTTGTCCAAATTCAAAGAAGTTGTAATTGACAATTTCAAGCGAATGAAATTTTACATATTTAGGCATTCTGGGTAGAAAACATTGTGGGAAATGTAGAGAATGATTTTCTCATGCAATTTCTTCATTTTCCACAAAGCTTTCCAACGCCTTTATCTTTTTGGGCAGCAAAGAGACCATAGTGTTATTAACCCTATATAATTGATTGAATGGTACATGTATTTAACCCTTTCCCAAACGACAAAATTTTTAGGTGATCCACTTCAAAAACTGCCACAAAAGACAAAATGGGTGTCATTAAAAATAGGATTTGTGCAAAATATGGCACAGAAAATATTGAGACAAAAGGAGAAACTGCTGGTTATCAGCAGTTTCTTCTTTTGTTTCAATGTTTTCCCAAGCCTTTTTTATTAGGGACGTCAAAAGCCGGTCTTGTTTGGGAAAGGGTTAAAGCAACCACTATGATCATATTACCACAGCTAGAGCACCTAACCATCGCTTCCTCTGGTTGCTATGATCACCCCTGCGAAAAAATTCATTAAAGTTCAAGAACTGTTCTAGAACATTAAATGGCACTTCTAGAATTTGGGTTCTGGTTGTGAGTTCAAACACCGACTGGGCGAATATTATTTCTGACTTTTAACAAAGGTGATATTTCAGTACTACCATAATATCCAATCTGAGCCTAGGGCTTCTCTGTTGAAAATCCTTTGGTGACAGAAAAATTACTTTTGTCAATCGTCAGAAAGGATATTGACCCAGCCTGTCTTTGAACTCACAACTAGAACTCAAGTTCTAGAAGTGCCATTTAACATTCTAGAACTGTTCTTGAACTTAAAGGAACTTTTTCGTAGGGGCAGTGCTACAACAACATCCTTTGTTAAACCTCAAACATTGGTTTAACCCATTACCAAGCGACAAAATTTTAAGGCGGTCCAAATTAAAAGATCTTGGAGACGACAATTTCAAGTGATGGAATTTTTAATTTTTAGGTGTTATTGGATTGAAAACATTGTGGAAAATCAAGAAATTGCTTGTCACAAGCAATTTCTTCATTTTCCATGATGTTCTCCATGGCCATCATTTTGTGGGGAATCAAAAAGAGTCATTGTGCAGGGCTTTTTCTCCTTCTTTAGTAGAGGCCGATCTTCGGTGACTTCACAATCGCGAAAAGCCTGGTTTTTTCACAACTGTGGTAAGAAAATTTCACAAAAATCGCTAATAAAATTACCAATCACAGGGTTTTCATTAAATCTAATAACGAAATATTTCATTCATGAGTAAAATGTCTGAGCCATTTTTCACATTCGAATGGTTTACACATCAAAAAGTTTTCAATTTAGCGTCGGCATCGGCTGCAAAGTGAAAGTAGAAATTGTCTAATCTCGATAAAAACGAGATATCACAATAGGCGTGCGATCGATTGTACTCTCCCACCAATTAAAATCGAACATATTGAAACACTATTTTTTAAATAAAATATGTTCCAGCATTTACCATCATAAAAATTGTTTAGTAATTTGTATTATTTAATCAGTTGCAACTTACAATGCAAGTTTTAAAAGAATAAAAAGTCAAACTGTTTTAATCGCGTCTTTTCAAAGAACATTATTCTGGTCATACTCACCTGACAAAATAGAGCATACGTAAACAAAAATTAGTGTAATTAGTTTTCGCGGATTTCGATCTTCGTTAAAATCAAACCACACAACATGAAACTGTTAACAAGTCATGAAGTTGTGAAAATGCTTACATCGGCGTATCCCGTAGATAGCCTACTTTTGTATCTTTGGAAATACCAACGCCGCTGATCATTGTTTTCTTTGAAGATTCACATAGAGTGTGACTGATTGAAGGATTTTTTGACAGTTCATAGATACTATGTTTTGTATATTTTAGGGGAGAAGCACTGATAAGTGCTACATATAGTTAATTAATAATGACAGTAAATACCCAGATCTATCTCGCTCCTGTTTTCATACCATTTTTCTGCTTGAAAAATGATTTCTTTAAAATGAAAACTAGCACATCTATGGTTAGCGTCTTTTTGGTGGATAAGAACCTTTGATAACAAGTCAAGATACATCCAAAGACAAAAACTGATACTTTTTCCTGAAAAGCTACTTTTGAATCACAACTTAATGAAAATTTCAAAGGGTTGTGTCATATATCCTATGTTTTCATTATGAGATTCCAATGAGTCTAACAGTGAGTCGGTCCTGCATCTTGGAGATCTAACTATCCCTGACCAGCAGCAGGCATTTATGTCTGTCGGGCACCGGTTAATGTTGAACCCTGGAATAATTTGCTATTTTCAACATGGATTTTTTTCTGAGATTTTAGCCACCCATTCTTATTTAAACAGACATTTGTCAATTTCTTTTGAGCCTCCTATCTCAAATCTTATTGAAAACTCTGCAATCTGTTATTTTGTTGTTTTAGATAAATAAATTTATTTTAACAATATTTTTCACAATTTGGCCAAATTTCACGCGAAATTTCACAAAACGACAGGCTAGGGCCTCTTCACAATTTCTGGAAAAAAAGCCCTGTTGTGGGGTAATGGGTTAAAATCATATACGATTTGGAGACAGATGTCAGAAAGAATGTTTGCCCCTGCCGAAGGCCTAACCCAGGGGCCTGTTTCATCAAAACATTTAAGACGCGTTTTTGACTTACCGATGACTTACAACAAATTCAGGGCAAGAAACGTGTATCGCTAAGATACTAAGACCTGAGTTATGCGATTGCTGTTTTAAGCGGTTTCTAAGACGGTAAGTCAAAAAATGTTTTAAATGTTTTGATGAAACAGGCCCCTGTATCACATGAGTAAGAGTCCCATGCTCTACCAACTGTGCTATGGCCGTAGCATAACCCTGTACCAAAGTGAACATTTGGCCTGTCACAATTTGAAATGGAATGTTGATAAAGATAGAATTTGTGTACAAAATAACATCCCCAACAGACCGAAATGTCGTTGAATCAACTTACAAAATTGTTGGAGAAAATAATCCTGCAAGAAATAGATCTAGGTCCGAACTTGAAACTAAAGTATTTTGTATATCTCGGCTGTCACACGGAAAAATCCAATGAGTCATCGGAATGTCAAAACCACAACATCCTTTAACTTATCTCTATCACTTTAATCCTTTACCAAACAACAAAATTTTGGGCTGCTCCAAATTCAAAGATGTCGCAGATGACAATTTTAAGTGAATGAATTTCTACATTTTTGGGGGTTATTTTGTTTAGAAAACATTGTGGGAAATGAAGAAATTGCTTGTCACAAGCAATTTCTTCATTTTCCACAATATTTACCTAAGTGTTTATCTTGTGGGGTGTCAATAAGCGTCATTGTTTGGGAATGGGTTAACCCTTTCCAAAGCAAGCGACATCAGTCCTTAAATGTCCTTTATCAAGATCGCTTTATAAGGCCCCTAAGAAAAGTAGAAAATGTTAGTATTAAGGGGGAATGCTCCAGTTTTTCGGAACACTCGGTCATTACTGTAGTAAATTAAATGTTTCGTACCAATATGTTTCGCTACCATATTTTCAATAATATAACACATCATTACAATTTATCATTTACGACGGTAAAAGTGTATTTATTATGCAAAACTGATTTCCTCAACTTGGAAATCGATTATTTAGAGCAAGACAGTTGTAAGTGTGTATGCAGTTACCACTGTTTTGCGTCATTTTATTCATGTGTAGCTGATAAAAAATGCTTTAATTCATTAATAAGTGCGCTGACCTATACATTTTCTTTTTGAATTATTACCAGAACATGTTGCTTAATACAATGAGGGAGTTTTATCAAATTCTATTATGTAGAACTTGAAATATTTCCAAAAATATGCAAATTTTGAAATAAAATACTCCAGCTTCGTTGATCTAACCGAACACGTGAGCATGCTGTTTTATACATTTACGCGTTTATAATGGTGCATATTTTGGGTTTTCTGTTCTTATTAAATGTAAGACGTTACAAGAAATCCGTTTTCGGGACTAAAAGATGATTATACAGCATTTTATTAGCATTTTAGTGACCTTGGACAGGTGCAAGAAATTGTGCATTTTTTCGATATAGGGGTATGTGATACGAATGCCTATAAAATTCAAACAAGATCGCTGACCATCCATTTTTATTTCATTTTTCAATTGGCAATAACATGTAATTTCAACATACAAAATATAAATAAATTCTATTATTGGGAAAAAATTTAGGAAACTGGAGCATTCCCCCTTAAATACAAGCATTTTCTACCTTTCTCAAACGCAGCTTTTCAATTCACATTTTTCACTTTCAGATTGCAAAAGGTGGATTTTTGTTGGCTGTATAACCTATTTGACCTGATCAAAAATTTATTACATAAAAAATGGCTGACCTTTTTATCAACCAGTTTTACTGTCCTCATCAGTCCACTTTATCCCTTTCCCAAACAAGACCGGATTTTTGACATCTATAACAGGAAATGCTTGGGAAAACATTCAGGCAAAAGAAGGAAATGCTAATTATTAACTTACAACATGTAATGACAACACTTCCACAATATTTTCCAGAGACACTAAAGTAACAAACTTTGCAGACAAAAATTAATTTGTCTCTAGTAAAACTTGACTAATAACAACAATAATTGTCAATTTTTCATTCCTCTTTTAAAATAATTCAATCAACTTACTGCATGAATCTTTCAGTCAATATCGTTATCAGTTATCAATTACGTCGAAATTATCCGACTAAAAATACTTCGTGTAACAAGTAAAGGATAACAAGTCATCATGTCTAAATTCAGACTTCACTTTGACCTTAATCCTTTCCTAAAACAAGGCCTTCTTTGCACTTTCCCTTATTTAGACAGCTTTAAAAAGCACTGAAAGAAAAGGAAGAAAATTATCTCTGCTATGACAAATTTTACATTTTCTCATATTGTGTATCGCCATTTTGTCATTTTTACCTTTGATTTAATACCACTCTTAAAATTTTTACCGTCTGGGAAAGAGTTAACCCATTCCCACACAGAGACGCTTTTAAACGCCCCTCTCAATGACAAATGCTTTGGAAAACAAACAATTTCTTCATTTCCCACAATGTTTTCTGGACCCATTAAAACCAAAAAATGTTACATTTCATTCACTTATAGTATAGTCATCTGCAACATCTTTGAATAAGGACCAGTTTGATTTTTTGCTGTCTGGTAAAGGGAGAAATTGTATACAATCCATTATTTATTCATGGCGAGGCCGTTGTATACAAACTAGTCCAAAGTGCGACATATTCAACCGCTACTCAAGCGGAAAACCCAACGCTGATAACTTTATGCAACTCATCTTTTATACACCCCCAAACAAAAAAGCATGGTTTTCACAGCTTTTGAATATGTTAATGGATTGAAAGGGGTGGATAACCCACGTGACTTTTCAAAATGAATGTTCTCACTTGAATATTTGAAGAAATTTTTGAAGGATTTGGTGCAGAGGTGCTTACGGAGAACTTTATTTTGTCAAAATCCTTAGAGCCTAAGCTGAGGAATTAAACAAAACATGACGAAGCGAACAATTTTTTGGAGTGAATGTTTCCCAAAATACATGAGGGTTATCCACCTTGTATAATTCTCCTATGTCAGCATCCAGCATTCCCTAAGTAAAGGAAGGGTTACAAAAAATGGAACCAGAAAATGGCCTAAATAACATTTGTGTAGGAGTGACATTGACTAGGCTAGCTGCAAGTTTATTCCATAATGAGTTTCCTTTTCTGGTAAATATACGGCCTGTAATCAAGCGTAGACTATTTTGAGAAGGTCTGAATTTGATAGTTCTATAACTAGCTAGTAGGTCAACTTGTGCCTTTCCCATACAAGCCCAAGTTTTAATCACATCCCTAGAAGAAAAGCCCTGGGAAATATGCGGGAAAGGAAATTTATAATTTTCATATTTATTAGTACTGTCAACAAGTTTGTTTTGCTTTATATAGTCCTATAGTATATTGTGGCACATGTTTACAAAATTTGCACATGTAAAGAACACTATCAACAAACTGAAATCTACTGCAATTTTGCATGCAATGCAAGGGCGGATCCAGGATTTTTTTCCAGGGGGGGGGGGGGGAGGGGGGGGGGGGCTATTAGCCCAAGATATTTTCCAGGGGGGGGGGGGGGTCCAAGCTCAAATTATGGATTAAAATGTAATAAATGTGTATCGTTACACTAAATTTTCATAGTCAAAATTTAATATCAGCCAATGCCAGGGGGGGGTCCGGACCCCCCGACCCCCACCCCCCACCCCCCTCTAGATCCGCCCATGCAATGGTTCTGATCTTGCAGGTGTGTCACAACTGCAAGATTTGATCCAACGCATTCAAAATTGCATTGAAAATTAAGAACAGTTTTCCCTTTGTATACTTTCCGAAACTTTTGTAAGCATGCGCAATAATATCGTGACTGGACTTTTGTCCAACAAGCCTTTTTATGATAGGAGAGATCTTGAGTTTGACTTTGAGAGGATTGTTGGTATTTGCACTCGATCAACATAAAAACAGACCGAAGTAGTCGTAGAAGGAATTCAATCAAGGAAGGAGCGAATCCATAAAGGTCAAATAAGTATCTTACTATGACAATAGCCGTCAGTTTTCACCTATTGTCATTTTATAAAACAATTAACAATTGACAGACAAAAATACTCCAGCGCTAATGCCAATGACGTAAATGACATTTCTGAATTTTCTAATACTGTGTGTAGTAACCTAATAACCTTTTACAGCTTAACTCTTTCCAATAAAACAATTTTCTAGACTGGTTCTAATCAAACCTTTCCCAACAAGCTATGAGTTTTTAATGTCCCTTAGTATAGTTGGACAATCAAAAGTGACATATGTTTACATAATGCTGTGTATAAACGTGTCCATTCGCACAGCTATTGTCCAGCAAGGTTAACCCGGGACAACTTAATTTTCGTGCGCAAAGTCCGTTAGTTGGGCGTCTTAACAAAACAAAGCCGAAGTGGGGTCATTACATATGCAGATGTCCCGGGTTAATCTTGCTGGACAATATATTTCGGCACTCGCTGACCTAGTCACGAAGTATGTTTGAACGGACAGATGTTGTAACAAATACTCGTAATTAACCCGACTATTTATGTAGCGATGGTAGATATTGTTAAACCGAAGTGACCGTGCGCTGTGAATATTTATAAACAAACGTAATCGTCTGCAATATTGATAATAATGAGCGCAAGTTTACTTCGGTTAAACAATACATCGTCTTACATCAGTTATTTACCTTATAACTCCATTTTAATATCAAATCAAAGGTAAACAAACGAAACATGAACTTGGATGTTACAAAATTAATGGAAAAGGGTTTTCAAGGGAGCAGTTTTATACAGCTTTTGGAATTCAAATAGAACTTTGTCGACCTGGGGAACGCCCTGCCGCCTACTCATATTTAAAAAGATATCACATGACAAGAGGACCATGATGGTCCTAAATCGCTCACCTGAATCAAGATGACAAGAGTGATAATGGCAATTTTGTCAAATTCAAAGGCATGAAACTTAAAAGGACTTTCTGTTTGAAAACAATTAAGTAATAATTTTGTTCAAATCGATCCTGTAAAGTTGGGTATGAATTAGCATAATGGTTGAGTTTTTTTTCAATAATTATTTCATGATTTCCCAACATACAACATAGGGCTAATTTTCAAAGCATACTGATCTGTTGAAAATTGATCATTTAAGATATTATAAGCAAGATTTGGTATGCAATTTGAAAGGAAATAGTAAATGAGGACAAACCATCTGATAAGCTAGGCTAATCCCTTCTTATTTGTTTACATAAGATAAACATGGGGCCAGCCAGAGCAACAGATAACAGAAATAGATAAGAGAAAATAATAGGAAAAGCTTTCTAAATTTATTACTTATATCAAAACCCAATGTAGAATGTATTTATTTTTTCAAGCAGATGATTGAAACGATCACCAACAACAAATGGTTTGATGAATATTGAAACAAAATGTTGCTTTTTGAAAAGCAATTATCTCCTCTTATATTCAGCTGGTATAATTCGCAAAGTAAATGCATCAAAATTGCCTTGTAAACTGTAGAACCCACAATATAGGGCTTAAGTTCCATGTATAGTAATGATTTCTTGTATTCTTGAAGCCATTCATGAAATATTAGGTCTTATACAAAATTTCAAGGTTCTAGGCCAAACAGTTTAGAAGAAAACTAAGTATCTCCATAACAACCCACAGTACAGTATAATTTTCAATGCACGAAATTTCCCTAACCCTGCCACACCAAAATACCTTGAAAGGAAATAAAAAATTCAAGATACAATTTTGAAACGAGTCACTCAAGGAACTTTCCTGCCAAGTTTCGTTCAAATAGGCCCAATGGTTGATTTTTAAAGAATTTTCTTATGATTTCTCCAAGTCCGATTAGCCCCTTTCTCCCTGCCACACCAACATTTTTTGACAAATGTAATAATTTGTGAACAATTTTTAAAAAGAATGATTCAAGGAACATTCCTGCAAAGTCTGGTTCAATTGGACCCAATGGTTGATTTTTAAAGAATTTTCTTGATTTCTCTTGAGTCCGATGCCCCCCTTTCTCCCTGCCACGCCTACATTTTGTGATAAATGTAGAAATTTGTGAACAAAATTTGAAAAGAGTGATTCAAGGCACATTCCTGCAAAGTCTGGTTCAATTGGGCCCAATGGTTGATTTTTTAAGAATTTTCTTATGATTTCTCTAAGTCCGATAAGCCCCTTTCTCCCTGCCACGGCAATATTTTTTGACAAATGTAAACAAGAGGCCCAGGAGGGCCTAAATCGCTCCACTGGCTAAAGTGGAAGAATTATCCCATGATTTCTTGTAAGCCTTAAACAGCGGCAGCCAAATCTTGAAATTTGTGAATAAATTTTGAAGAAAGACTCAAAGAACATTCTTGCAAAGTCTGGTTCAAATTGGCCTAACGGTTGATTTTTAAAGAATTTTCTTATGATTTCTCTAAGTCTGATAAGCCCCTTTCTCCCTGCCAGGGCCATATTTTTTTACAAATGTAGAAAATTGTGAATAAATTTTGAAAAGAGAGACTCAAAGAACATTCCTGCAAAGTCTAGTTCAAATTGGCCCTATGGTTGATTTTTAAAGAATTTTCTTATGATTTCTTTAAGTCTGATAAGCCCCTTTCTCCCTGCCACGGCCACATTTTTTGACAAATGTAAAAATTTGTGAACAAATTTTGAAAAGAATGACTCAAGGCACATTCCTGCAAAGTCTAGTTCAAATTGGCCCAATGGTTGATTTTTAAAGAATTTTCTTGTGATTTCTTTAAGTCTGATAAGCCCCTTTCTCCCTGCCACGGCCACATTTTTTGACAAATGTAAAAATTTGTTAACAAATTTTGAAAAGAATGACTCAAGGCACATTCCTGCCAGGTTTGGTTCAAATTGGCCCAATGGTTGATTTTTAAAGAATTTTCTTATGGTTTCTCTATGTCTGATAAGCCCCGCCCTGCCACGCCCACAATTTTTGACGAATCAAAAATTCGCGAACAAGTTTTGAAAAGGGTCACTCAAGGAACATTCCTGCCAAGTTTGGTCAAAATTGGCCCACTGGTATAAGAGGAGAAGATGTTTAAAGAAAAAGTTAACGGACGGACGCACGGACGCACGACGGACACAACGCCATGACAATAGCCCGCTGGCCTTCGGCCAGTGGAGCTAAAAATTGTGAATAAATTTGAAAAGAGTGACTCAAGGCACATTCCTACCAAAACTGGTTCAATTGGGCCCAATGGTTGATTCTTAAAGAATTTTCTTATGATTTCTCTAAGTATGATAAGCCCCTTCCTCCCTGCCACGGCCACATTTTTTGACAAATGTAAAAATTTGTGAGCAAACTTTGAAAAGAGTGACTCAAGGAACATTCCTGCAAAGTCTGGTTAAATTTGGCCCTATGGTTGATTTTTAAAGAATTTTCTTATGATTTCTCTAAGTCCAATAAGCCCCTTTCTCCCTGCCACGGCCAAATTTTTTGACAAATGTAAAAATTTGTGAATAAATCTTGAGAAGAGTGACTCAAGGAACATTCCTGCCAAGTTTGGTTCAAATTGGCCCAATGGTTGATTTTTAAAGAATTTTCTTATGATTTCTCTAAGTCTGATAAGCCCCGCCCTGCCACGCCCACATTTTTCGACAAATCAAAAATCCGCGAACAAGTTTTGAGAAGGGTCACCCAAGGAACATTCCTGTAAAGTTTGGTAAAAATTGGCCCAATGGTATAGGAGGAGAAGATGTTTAAAGAAATTGTGGACGGACGGACAGACGGACGGACGGACGGACGGACGGACGACGGACAAAAAGCGACCACAATAGCTCACCTTGAGCACTTCGTGCTCAGGTGAGCTAATAAAACTTATTAATGCCTAACATTCGCGATGTGTAAATACCGTCATTCAATATTCCAACATGCTCAAATAGATGATCAAACTGGGATTATGCAAATAGCACTTAAACTTTTCCCACACAGCAAAATATTTGACTGTTCTAATTTGAAAGAAAGTGCAGACGACAATTTCAAATGAATTAAACCTTATATTTGTTGGTCTTTTGGGATAGAAAACATTGTGGAAATGATAAAATTGCTTGTCACAAGCAATTTCTTCATTTTCCACCATGTTGTTTTTAAGCTTTTATCTTGTAAGACATCCAAAAGCATCATTATGCAAATAGCACTTTAACAGTTTACTGTTGCATAGCAATAGACAATTTAAACAAATATTGCCCCCCAAAAGCCGTTTCAGCGACAATTCTTTCCCTCACAGCTTTCAATTTAAACAAATAATGCACCCCCCCCCCCCAAAAAAAAAAAAAAAGATGTTTCAGCAACAATTTCTTACCTTACAGCTTTGGACGAAATATTGAAGTGATGTATTTTCATCAGCTTTATAATTTTTCAAAGCTGTTTCAGGAAAAAAAAATTCTGGTCTCTCCTATGGACTATTCTGCTATGTGATACGTGGAACGGAATAACTGATGGGTATCGAATGTTCGATCCATGAGTTTACAAGAACGCAGAGGACGCGATAGACCAAAACTAACATGTAATGGGAAGAGCTGGTGAATAGGGACCGCATTGGCAGTAGGAATGACAAACATCGACCCCTCCAACCGCCAAATGTGGAGAGGGAGACTCCGATCTCGACTTGGCAGCCAGGCCCAACCCTCTGTAGAGGACTAATAGATGGCCTGGATAATCAAAACAGATAGTGAGTGAGTGTGAGTGATATGCATAGCAAAGATTTCTGTGCTAAAAATAGACTTGGTTGACCGTTATGTATTGATAAACCGTCATTGTCGTTATAAAATCTCGTAACTACAGCTTGATTCAAGCTGTAGTTATGAGATTTTATAACAACAGCTACAAACTAAAATGTCATGGTTAAGGTATATGGCCCATCATTAAAAACTCCACTTTCTAGCCATACAAAATGCATCAAATTACTCACATTTGTAAATATGCTTCACATACCGGTAAGTTGATTCACCGTGCCGGATTTCAAGATAATGCTTCACGAAGAAAATAATTTACAAATATAATTCTATTTTCATATGCAAGGGAGGTAATTTTGAAAATTTTTGTCAAATATTTCCATAAGTATGCATTAATTCAAAGTTCTAAACCGTTCAAAATGCTTATGTTTGTATTTGGAATGGAAATGTAACACAGTTTAGGAATTACCGTAATTATTCTAATAAACGCCCGGGCGTTTATTACAAACATGGTCGATGAAAAAGTAAGGGGTGGGCGACTGGGCGTTCATTAGAGGTTTTCTAATTTTGTTAGTCAAAATTTGCAAATCAAGTGTCAATTCATGGACTCGAAGATCAGCAAGTCGAATTTACTGTGTTTTGCTATAAGGACTGCAAAATGCAACTTTTCCAATGAAAACCCTTCATTACAAACATATCAAGGGCTGAACATACCATTTTTCATTGTTTTTGGAAATTATTCGGGGAATCGGGGGCGGGCGTTTATTAGAATCACCCTGTTTGGCTAAAACTGTGGTAAATAAAAGCAGATTTTCAGCCGAGATTTGGGGATGGGCGTTTATCAGAATGTGTGCGTTTATTAGAATAATTACGGTACTGACACTTTTCAAATTTCACCTCTGGCACTTTGGTGCTAAACATGGGTTGTATACCTTAACTAGACAAAATCGTTCCCTATTGAAAACATGTACACCCATTAAATGATGTAACCCTTGGCCAAGTGCATTTAACCCATTACCAGACAGATCCTTTTAGACCGGTCCAAATTCAAACATGTTATAGAAAAGGCAATTTTAAGTGAATGATAGTTAAGTCTTTCTTGGGTACAGAAAACATTGTGGGAAATGAAGAAATTGCTTGTCACAAGCAATTTCTTCATTTTCCACAATGTTTTTCCAAATAGTTTTCTTTATGGCCGTCAAAAAGGATCTGTTTGGAAATGGGTTAAGCGTAACAGCTTTGTCTAGGTTCTATATCATTAATTTTTCATTCACTGCTCTGGTTAGACTTACAAAGGTATCGGCCCATATCTTATTTCAATGGATTTGGAATGCATTACCTATATCCTTTACACAAAAAGGTCTGTCAACAAAAGATTCCAGCTTAATGGATATCAAACAATAACAATGTCAACAAGAGCTTCCAAAGACAGCGCGCTCGACTTTCTAAGTTGCTTAGTATAAAGGGGGGTATAACTCCAAATATAGTGGAGCCAGGGTCATGGGCCCTGGTAGTAAGGTAGAGGGTGTGATGGTGAATAAGTATTCCAAGTTTGGGTTGAATCCCTTTGATAGTATGGAAGTCATTGATGTTTGAAAAAATTTTAACCTTTGTTGCAACGCCGACACCAACGCCGACGCCCGGGTGACAATATAAGCTCTCGAGCTAACCAGAGGGCCTTATCGGTCACCTGAATCAAATGAGCAGACACAGTTAAGGAAAATGTTAAAAGTTAACTAATAGCGCACCCCCCAGCACCACCATTTCTTGACAGTTTTTTTTTTTCTCTTGTACAAACTTAATTAAAGACTCAAATACCAAATGTGAATTCAATCCAACAATAGAACATTTCTTAATATGTACCCTATTTACCCCCTTTTGGGGCCTCAAAGGGAGATAACTCCATGATTTGTATAAATCTGAAGCGGCTTCCCAATGGGATGCTTCCTGCCAAGTTTGGTAGAAATCTGTCTCAAAAAAATGTAGAAAATGTTCAAAGTTTAGTAATAATGCGAACCCCTCCCATCCCCGATCCCCAGCACGACCATTTATTGACAGATTTTTTCTCTTGTACAAACTTTGTAGTCCTTGCCCTAAAGACTTTAACTTCCAAATGTGTATTCAATGCAACAGCCGGTTCATGAGAAGAAGATTTTTTAAGATGTACCCTATTAACCCCCTTTTTGGCCCTTTATGGGACCTCAAAGGGAGATAACTCCATGATTTGTACAAAATCTGAAGCGGCTTTCTATTTTAGGATGCTTCCTGCCAAGTTTGGTTGAAATCCGTCCAATGGTTCTTAATAAGAAGTCGAAAATGTTAAGTTAACTAATAACGCGACCCCCCTCACATCCCCCATCCCCAGCACGGCCATTTCTGGACGGATTTTTTTCTCTTGTACAAACTTTGTTGTCCTTACCCTAAAGACTCTAAATACCAAATGTGAATCCAATCCAACAGCCGGTTCATGAGAAGAAGATTTTTTAAGATGTACCCTATTTAACCTCTTTTAGGCCCCTTATGGGGCCCCAAAGGGAGATAACTCCACGATTTGTACAAATCTGAAGCGGCTTCCCATGGGGATGCTCCCTGCCAAGTTTGGTTGTAATCCGTCCAATGGTTCTCAAGAAGAAGTCAAAAATGTTAAGTTAACTAATAACGCGACCCCCCCTCACATCCCCCATCCCCAGCACGGCCATTTCTGGACGGATTTTTTTCTCTTGTACAAACTTTGTTGTCCTTGCCCTAAAGACTCTAAATTCCAAATGTGAATCCAATCCAACAGCCGGTTCATGAGAAGAAGATTTTTTAAGATGTACCCTATTTAACCCCTTTTAGGCCCCTTATGGCGCCCCAAAGGGAGATAACTCCATGATTCATACAAATCTGAAGCGGCTTCCCATGGGGATGCTCCCTGCCAAATTTGGTTGTAATCCGTCCAGTGATTCTCAAGAAGAAGTCGAAAATGTTAAAAGTTAACGCACGACGGACGACGCACGACGCACGACGCACGACGACAGACAAAACACGGTCGCAATAGGTCACCATGACCTTCGGTCAGGTGACCTAAAAATGCTTGTTTAACTAAGCACTTTGTATTTTCCTTTCAAGGCAGCATCCATAGCGCAGTTGGTAGCGCTTCAGCCTCTCACTCTAGAGATCTTGGGTTTGATCCCCGGTCATGTCCAATACCCTTTCTGACAAATTTGTAACCCTCCAATGGTTTGATATCGTTAATCTTTGTGGGCGAACAGCTGAATGCTGTTAGGGTGTTGTGGTAGTACCATAGCACTGGTATGAGAAACAACAGGGATCAATGGTTAGGTGCTTAAATTCAGCCAGTGCAATATGACCATGGCAGTTGAAAACTCTTCGAGAAAAGGTTCAGTTTGAGAAACGGTTAACTCTTTCCCAAACAAGACCTGGTTTTGACATCCCTAAAAGAAAAGGCTTGGGAAAACATTGAGACAAAAGAAGAAACTGCTGATAACCAGCAGTTTCTCCTTTTGCCTCAATATTTTCTGTGCTATAATGTACACATATTCTATCATTTTAAACATCCAATTTGTCAATTTCAGATTCTTTGAAATTGGACCTTCATAAAATTTTGCCGTTTGGGAAAGGGTTAATCTATGTGGGCCAACAGCTGAATGCTGTTAGGGTGTTGTGGTTGTACCGTAGTACTGATATGAGAAACAACAGGGATCAATGGTTAGGTGCTTAAATTCAGCCAGCGCAATATGACCATGGCAGTTGAAATCTCTTCGAGAAAAGGTTCAGTTTGGGAAACAGTTAATCTTTGTGCAGAGAAGATTATGAAAATCCTAGCAGTATTTGGCAAAAGGTTTCATTGATCATTAGGAGTATGTCTTTCAGGTTTCTTACTAATCAGTGATTGGGAAAGACATTTTTTCAATGGGACAATGTCGCTTCCACTTACAAAATCAATGTGACATTTTGAAAATTTATGTGACAATTATAGGGTAAAATTGCTCCATTCTCATATACAGCAAAATTCAATGGGACAAGGGCCCACTCATTAGCTAAAACAATGTGACATTGGGTGCGTTCAGGGTTCTCCCATCGGTAACCGAGTGTATTTACCGTCGGCTACCGATGGTACCATCGGTAGCCGATGGCACCGTCGGCAACCAACAAACTCTGAACGAAAATTGTACCGATCGGTAAAAAAAGGCGGATAATCAATTACTAAGAGCGTATTCTCCCCGCAGAGTGATCGTTCGTTTTCAAAAATTATGAATAAATAGATATTTTCAGAAATAAATGGCTAAATGAAATAACTGTAGCTTCAACTATTACAATAAATTCTATCAATAACGGTTAGAATGCTATTCGCTTGCTATAGAAGAAAATATATGATTAGGATCGCCGTAGTTGGATTGTTATCCGCCATCTTACTGTAATGAAAACGAGGCTACCGATGCTACCCGACTTGTCTACTGTCGGGACAATTGGTTACCAACAAAATATCCATCGGTATGCCGACGGTTACCGATGGCTACCGATGGTTGCCAACGGCGCCGATGGCTACCGATGGGAGAACCCTGAACGCACCCATTTGGAATTTCAATGTGACTATGGCGCATGGCGCAGGCCTTTCCCAGTCACTGCTAATTCAGGATTATGATTCATACCCATAGACCTCTAAAAATTCTGCTAAATGGGGGTAATTAATGACATTTACCGAAAACCCTGTGTTGCAAAAATCAATCTGAGCTTCTGATAAGCTTGGGAAAATGGCATTTAAAAATGTCCATATCTCATATATCATTCATCAAGCCCTATGTTGTGGGTACTCATTATGATCGTCTCTTTGAGACGATCACAATGAGTACCCACAAAATAGGGTTTATGACTGAAATAACAAATTAAAAGTGTATATGACATGTCTTATCTGTTGCAAAAATCAATTTGTACGAGGATATTGAGTTTTCTTTTAACTAGGTCATACGACTGGCAAACCGCCCAAACCAATTAAAAACATATAAAACTAGAACTGTCGCAAAGCGGACAAATACCCCCCACTAGCGCCTTGTCACTGAAAAAGTGCTATAGGTCAACCGGTTGTTGACTTAAGAGCACGGAAACAGATTTTATACAAAGTCAGATTGTGACCTTGACCTTTGACCTTTGTGACCCAAAAACAATAGGGCACCACCTTGGGTCATGGGCAACAACTGTGTAAAGTTTCATGATTCTAGGTCGACCGGTTCTTGACTTAGAGCACGGAAACGGATTTTAAACAAAGTCCGATTGTGACCTTGACCTTTGACCTTCGTGATCCAAAAACAATAGGGCACCTCCTTGGGTCATGGGCAACAACTGTGTAAAGTTTCATGATTCTAGGTCAACCGGTTCTTGACTTAGAGCACGGAAACGGATTTTAAACAAAGTCCGATTGTGACCTTGACCTTTGACCTTCATGACCCAAAAACAATAGGGCACCTCCTTGGGTCATGGGCAACAACTGTGTAAAGTTTCATGATCCAAGGTCAACCGGTTCTTGACTTAGAGCACGGAAACGGATTTTAAACAAAGTCCGATTGTGACCTTGACCTTTGACCTTCGTGACCCAAAAACAATAGGGCACCTTCTTGGGTCATGGGCAACAACTGTGTAAAGTTTCATGATCCTAGGTCAACCGGTTCTTGACTTAGAGCACGGAAACGGATTTTAAACAAAGTCCGATTGTGACCTTGACCTTTGACCTTCGTGACCCAAAAACAATAGGGCACCTCCTTGGGTCATGGGCAACAACTGTGTAAAGTTTCATGATCCTAGGTCAACCGGTTCTTGACTTAGAGCACGGAAACGGATTTTAAACAAAGTCCGATTGTGACCTTGACCTTTGACCTTCGTGACCCAAAAACAATAGGGCACCTCCTTGGGTCATGGGCAACAACTGTGTAAAGTTTCATGATCCAAGGTCAACCGGTTCTTGACTTAGAGCACGGAAACGGATTTTAAACAAAGTCCGATTGTGACCTTGACCTTTGACCTTCGTGACCCAAAAACAATAGGGCACCTTCTTGGGTCATGGGCAACAACTGTGTAAAGTTTCATGATCCTAGGTCAACCGGTTCTTGACTTAGAGCACGGAAACGGATTTTAAACAAAGTCCGATTGTGACCTTGACCTTTGACCTTCGTGACCCAAAAACAATAGGGCACCTCCTTGGGTCATGGGCAACAACTGTGTAAAGTTTCATGATCCTAGGTCAACCGGTTCTTGACTTAGAGCACGGAAACGGATTTTAAACAAAGTCCGATTGTGACCTTGACCTTTGACCTTCGTGACCCAAAAACAATAGGGCACCTCCTTGGGTCATGGGCAACAACTGTGTAAAGTTTCATGATCCTAGGTCAACCGGTTCTTGACTTAGAGCACGGAAACGGATTTTAAACAAAGTCCGATTGTGACCTTGACCTTTGACCTTCGTGACCCAAAAACAATAGGGCACCTCCTTGGGTCATGGGCAACAACTGTGTAAAGTTTCATGATCCTAGGTCAACCGGTTCTCGAGTTAGAGCACGGAAACGAAAAAGTCTACGGACGGACGGACGGACGGACGGATGGACGGACGGACGGACGGACAGACAGACAGACATGGTGAAACCAATATACCCCCCTCTACTTCGTAGGTGGGGGGTATAAATATAAATATTTTTCACATATATTAGGAAACCCTTCATGAAATCTAATTGATTGCTAACAGCCCGATAATATGTTACATGAAATGAACTTGATAATACCCGCTTTGTCTCACTTTAAACAATTTTAGACTTGTAACTTTCTATCATGACAAAGTTATACATTCTAGGTAATTATCAAAATACGACTGGATACCATTTTACTGTTTTGTTCCTCAATGAAGAATATTTTAACATATTTAAAACTTGCATTTTCTAAACTGTCAATAGATTGATTGTTTAATTGATTGGGGTTTAACACCTCTTTCAACTGCTTAGGTCATTTCGCGTGGCTGGAGCACCTAACCATGAATTCCTGTTGTTTCTTATACCAGTACTACCACAACACCCCAACCAAGCCTCCAGCTGCTCCCCCACATAGGTTAACGATATCAAACCATTGGTCAGTGAAATTTTGTAAGGATATTAGCGGCGACCACAAACATGATAGTTTTACAGTCAAGGAGTTGGGCTATATCACAAATATTCTCAAATTTTGACAACACCAAATATGGAATTGGACTTTCCATACAGTCAAGGTAACAAGACATTCCTGCTTATCAGTATTTTCCCTTTTGCCCCAATATCTTTCCAAAGACATTTGATCCCTTGAGCTGTCAAAACAATTCATTTCTTTGTGAGTGAATCAATGATTGAATGGTGATAAATTTAACACCTCTTTCTACTGCTGTGGCTACATTGCAGTGGCTGGAGCATCTAACCATGAAATCTTGTCATTTCTATCACAAGTACAACCACTACCAATACAACCTTTCCAAGCCACCAGCTGCTCTCCCACATTTGTTTACGATTATTATCCAACCATTAATGACCTCAGACAAAATTCACAAAGATGTTTGCCATGGCCGAGGATCGAACCCAGGACCTCATATGAGTGAGAGTCTGATACACTACCAACTTTGCTATGGCCGAAGCCTGGAAGTGGAACAAGAGCTGTTCGAAGACAACACGCTCGACTTTCTAAGTTGCTTAGTATAAAGGGGCATAACTCCAAATATAGTGGAGCCAGGGTCATGGGCCCTGGTAGTAAGGTAGATGGTGTGATGGTACATAAGTATTCCAAGTTTGGGTTGAATCCCTTTGATAGTATGGAAGTTATTGATGTTTGAAAAAACTTTAGCCTTTGTTGCAACGCCGACGCCGACGCCAAGGCCGACGCCCGGGTGACAGTACAAGCTCTCATTTTCTTCGAAAAGTCGAGCTAAAAAATAACCTTTTCCCAAACTACAAAATTTTAGGGTGGTCCAATTTGAAAACTGCTGCATTCTCAAGGCAAAATATGTGAATAACATAGCTCAAAATACATTGAGGCAATTTTAATGAGAAAATGATGATTATCTGTATGTTCCCATATTGCCTCAATGTTTTCCCAAGACTTTCTCTTCAAGAGCCGTCAAAATAAGTCCTTTCTTGGGAAGTGGTTCAATCAAATACCTACACAATTAGGCCAGGTGTAAAGCCTAGTAAGGCCGTCCAGGTGTGCAAATCACAATTAGACGTAGCCAGACCACTTTACGATAAACCATGAAATCATTGTACAGTCTAATTTCATTGTTAACCATTTCCAAAACAAGACAGTTAAACCTGATTTTGACATGTTGATAGAAAAGCCTTGGGAAAACATTGAGGTAAAAGAAGAAAATGCTGATAATCAGCATTTTCTTCTATTGCCTCAATATTTTCAGTGCTATATCATCAGCAAATTCTGTCTGTATCAATACATGTTTCGTTGTCTTCAGCAGCTTTCAAGTTGGACAAAGCAGTCTAAAAATGGGCTGTTTGGGAAAAGATTCAAGGAGGTTAGTGCAAAGCTGTTCTATGGTTTACATTATACACATAAAATACAAATGCACTTGCCAAACAAAATCGCTAACAAGTATGCAAGTTTCAAATTAAACTAATTGAAGACATTTTGCGATTATCCTTGCCTATCGACAATGCTATTTGATCAATTACATTCCAACCTTTATAGCTTCGTCACAATATTATGGCACATGTTGTAGATTGTTTTTCTTATCTAACTATTATACGTTCAAAGTTAAACGAGAATCGATACAAATATTTTGGTTTATTTTGGGTAGGATATATTCTGATTTTTTTCGAGAGACAGGGCGGAGCCTAGTAAACGGTTATTACATTAAAGATTGGGGAGAAACAGCGTTTTCAATTAGCGGTAAATCGTCGGTGTTATTGCAAATTATTGTAACTGCAGCTTGAATCAAGCTGTATTTACGAGGTTTTTTAATAACACGTTTTACAATCGCACAGTCTTTCAATTTCGAAATGTTTTCATGCTCGTGCCGCACGTTTTTCTCTTATGTTAACCAAGGTATCGAGAAGTAAACTCGTCGAATAACCTTTTGGCTTAGTCACACCCTTTCAGGTGAATAAAAACGCAATATAGCTGTATTGAAAATCTATTTATAGAAACAACTTACACACTTGGATAGTCACATTTACCTACCCGATTCCCCTATATCTCATTATAGGTATGGTCCCTAATTAGTAAAAGATTTTGAATCGTTTATAATCATGTTCATTTTACAAACAGCCGCGGCCAAAGCGCAGTTAATTGGTAGCGCTGCTATGATGCATCTGCCTCTCACTCGAGAGGTCATAGGTTTGATACCCTACCGTGGCAAATATCCTTCTGACAAAATGTCACCCATCAATGGTTTGATATTGTTAACCTATGTGAGCGAGCAGCTGGAGGCTCAGTTAGGATGTTGTGGTAGCACTGCTTTATCCTAATCTGGATATAACGCAATGCATCAAAATATAGTCAGTCGATACTTAACCCTTTCCCAAACAGCAAATTTTTAGGGCAATCCACTTCAAAAACTGCCACAAATGACAAAATGGGAGTTTTTAAAGATAGAATTTGTGTAAAATATGACTTAGAAAATATTGAGACAAAAGGAGAAACTGCTGATATAATTTGTTTAAAATATGACTTAGAAAATATTGAGACAAAAGGAGAAACTGCTGGTTATCAGCAGTTTCTTCTTTTGTTTCAATGTTTTCCCAAGCCTTTTCTACTAGAGACGTCAAAACCAGGTCTTGATTGGGAAAGGGTTAAAATGTAGAATTAGAATGGTGCAGACATTCAGCAGAATGAATGAAAATTTCTCCGAGAAGCGTTACTGAGGCCCAGTTTTCAAGTCTCAGGAAGCCATAACGAACTAGGCCAGATCAATAATGCTTCAATGAGAAAAATAGGCTTGGCCATACTTCTCTTCCTTTCAATGACCATTGTTTTCCTCCTTCAAAGGAAGTGAGAGGGAACTGTCATCAATTTATGAAATAGAATTTTATAACTGTACTTGTATTTGACCCAATTCAATGCTTGTCTGGATCAAGCAGGAATATTACTGTTAAAATCCTTACCAAGTCTCCAGCTGCTCGTCCACATACTGATTATCAAACCATTGGTGGGTGACAATCTTGTCAGAAAGGATAATTGCTGCAGCCAGGGATGGAACCCAGGAGCTGGTGAGTGAGAGTCTAATGCGCTAACAACTGCGCTATGGCTTATAATGGATAGTTCAGTATCAGAAGTAAACTTGCCTGTGTGTGGTCATTACATATTGCACATGTCTCGGATAAATAATGTTGGTGAACTATAACCTGCCTTTGTTCTAAAACTAAAAAGTTACCTTGATAACAAAAGAAACATCAAAAGTTTCAATTTCCACTTATTGACGCTTTTTGATGCCCCCATAGATACTAAAAGGATTTAGAAAACATTGTGGAAAATGAAGAAATTGCTTGTGACAAGCAATTTCTTCATTTTCCAGAATGTTTTCTACCCTATAAGTAATAAATTCACGATTTTTTATCATTGAAAATGTCGTCTACAACTTTTTCTCTATTTGGACAAGCTTAAAACTTTGTTGCTTGGGAAAGGGTTAAAGTTTAAAGTAGACACTTTGCATGTGCTTGTGAGATGATAAGCCAATTTTCCAAAAGTGCAAAATGGTGGAAAACAACATTTCCGTCGGCTTCAATGCACTTTATAAATTTTATATAATTTCATTCCATTGACCTAATATTACCAGACAGTAAAATTTTGATAGTCCAAATCCGAAGATATTACATAATGACAATTTCAAGTGAATGAAATATTACTTTTTTTTGTCAAACTGGGTTGAAAACATTGTGGAAAATGAATAAATTGCTTATCAAAAGCAAGGTCTTCATTTTCCACAATATTTTCCACAACCTTTACCTTTTGGGGCATCAAAAAGCATCATTATGAAGAAATGGTTAACCTCTTCCGAAATACTAGACTGGAATCCAACTTCTCTTATAGGAAACCCATGAGAAAATATTGAGGTAACAGAAGAAAATGCTGATAACCAGCATTTTTTTAATTTTGCCCCAATAATTCCTGTGATTTATTCTAAACTTTATCAATATCCATTACTATATTTTTTTGCCTTTTGGGAAAGGGTTAGAAATTTTAGTGGCCATCTGCTAATGATGTCTGATTATTACCAAGCATATAATCCTTTCCCAAACAAGGCCTGATATTGACATCGGACCTAAACGAAAAAGTTTAGGAAACATTAAAGTATCAGAAGAAAATACAGATATCAAATAATACATATTTTCTTCTTTGGCCTCAATATTCAGTGTTATATTTTATATACAGTACAAACCCTATTTTCATCAACATCCTTTTTGTGGTCTGCAGCAGCTTTCAAAGTGGAATTAACAGTCTTTATACTTTTGCTGTTTGGGAAAGGAATAGTAGATTCCCAAACAGAGCCTGCTTTTGACACCCTGATAGTCCTTGGGCCAGATATGGTTGGAGTTACCACTAAAATGGACAAAGGGACACCTATATAGCTTGAAAGACCTATCCAAAGGAAGAACAAAAATGCAATGATATCCACTCTGCAGAGTAGCTATACCTCAGAATGTGCATTTGAAATTTGATAGGGTTTGGATAGTTGAAAATCAGTGCAAGGTTTTGAAATGTTTAAAATAATGTGGCTTTACTGCTTTCTATACTAAGCATACACTGCATATATAAACCAGATGCATAGAAAGACAATTCCTGTTGAATAATTTGTCCTACACAGCATGTATATGAAAAAATCACAACAGGTATATCCATAAAGGGAGGTAATAAGCAGAGCAAATTACATGCTTTTCAATATGGAGTATGGCATTATTATGTCATAAGCCAAAAATAAAAACCCTCTGTATTTTCTTGAACCTGTTAATGAATTCTGACTGTTGTTCCATTTCAAAGTGCCGGATAAGCAAAATTTAACAACCTTCTTGTTTCCATGGCAACTGTCTTCTTATAGAAGTTTCAGCATTAGCTTCAACTAATCGCAAAAAAAACCCATTTTAAAACTATTAAGACATCTCTTACACAAAACTAATTAGTATGCTTATGAATGTTAATAAAAACTTTAATAACAAGATCGTGAAACACAAATGCCCAAGGAATGGTAATGTTAAGTTTTTATGCTAAGTTTTCGAGTTAAGGATTGATAAGGGTTAATGAATGACCTTGAGGAAGGTCATATTGATATTGCACGAACAGATAAATATCATTGTTCAAAAGAAGGTTACATACAAAACTAGAATATCACTGAAAGTGATCATACCCCCCAAAAGCGCAGTTTTTGTGCATTTTGAGAAGTTGATTTCATTTGAACTGGGAGTTGTTCAATTGGGAAATAGAGCTAACAAAAAATCAACAGACCAAACAACACATGTAAATACATGTATTGCAAAAAATACCAATTTTCAACAAAAGGACAAAGCTCATTTAACAATCCCAAAGCCCTGCCCTGCCATGCTGATATTATTCAATAAACCAAAAATTCACAACCATGTATTGAAGCCAGTCAATCAAGGTATACATTCCTGTAAGATTTGGTTCAAATTTACCGTATAATTGCTTTTTTAAAGAATTTTCTCATGATTTCATTAAGTCTGATAAGCCCTGCCCTGCCATCACCACTTTTTTTGCAAATCAAAAATTCACAAACAAATTTTTGAAATAAGTCACCAAATGAACATTCCTGCCAATTTTGGTAACAAAACACCGAATCAAAAATTCACGATCAAGTTTTGAAAAGAGTCACCCAAGGAACATTCCTGCCAAGTTTGGTAAGAATTGGCTCAGTGGTTAAGGAGAAGATTTTTGAACAATTATCTGACAATTTCTCGAAGTTGAATTAGCCCCGCCCTGCCACACACACATTTTTTGACGAATCAGAAATTCATGAACATGTATTGAATACAATCCCTTGAGGGACATTAGTGCCAACTTTAGTTCAAAATGGTCCAATAATTGATTTTTAAAGATTTTTCACATGATTTCTCTAAGTCCAATAAGCCCCGCCCTGCCACGCCAACAATTTTTGATGAATCAAAAATTCATGAACAAGTTTTGAAAAGGGTCACCCAAGGAACATTCCTGCCAAGTTTAGTAAGAATTGGCCGAGTAGGTAAGGAGGAGAAGATTTTTGAAGAATTATCGAAAGATTTCTCGAAGTCGGATGAGCCCCGCCGTGCCGCGCCCACATTTTTTGGTGAATGAAAAAATTATGAACATAAATTGAATACACTTACTCAAGGGTCATTCCTGTCAAGTTTGGTTCAAATTGGCCTAATAATTGACTTCTAAAGATTTTTCACATGATTTCTCTAAGTCTGATAAGCCCCGCCCTGCCACACCCACAATTTTTGACAAATCAAGAATTCACGAACAAGTTTTGAAAAGGGTCACCCATGGAACATTTCTGCCAAGTTTAGTAAGAATTGGCCCAGTAGGTAAGGAGGAGAAGATTTTTGAAGAATCATCGAACGATTTCTCGAAGTCGGATAAACCCGGCCCTGCCAAGCCCACATTTTTTGGTGAATGAAAAAATCATGAGCATACATTGAAAACAATCACTCAAGGGTCATTCCTGTCAAGTTTGGTTCAAATTGGCCTGATAATTGATTTTTAAAGATTTTTCACATGATTTCTCTAAGTCTGATAAGCCCCGCCCTGCCACGCCCACAATTTTTGACAAATCAAAAATTCACGAACAAGTTTTGAAAAGGGTCATCCAAGGAACATTCCTGCCAAGTTTAGTAAGAATTGGCCCAGTGGTTAAGGAGGAGAAGATTTCTGAAGAATTATCGAACGATTTCTCGAAGTCGGATAAGCCCCGCCCTGCCACGCCCACATTTTTTGGCGAATGAAAAAATTATGAACAGACATTGAATACAATCACTCAAGGGTCATTCCTGTCAAGTTTGGTTCAAATTGGCCTGATAATTGATTTTTAAAGATTTTTCACATGATTTCTTTAAGTCCGATAAGTCCCGCCCTGCCACGCCCACAATTTTTGACGAATCAAAAATTCACGAACAAGTTTTGAAAAGGGTCACCCATGGAACATTCCTGCCAAGTTTAGTAAAAATTGGCCCAGTGGTTTAGGAGGAGAAGATTTTTGAAGAATTATCTAACGATTTCTCGAAGTCGGATAAGCCCCACCCTGCCACGCCCACATTTTTTGGCGAATGAAAAAATCATGAGCATACACTGAATATAATCACTCAAGGGTCATTTCTGCCAAGTTTGGTTCAAATTGGCCTGATAGTTGATTTTTAAAGATTTTTTTACATGATTTCTCTAAGTCCGATAAGCCCCGCCCTGCCACGCCCACAATTTTTGACGAATCAAAAATTCACGAACAAGTTTTGAAAAGGGTCACCCAAGGAATATTCCTGCTAAGTTTGGTAAGAATTGGCCCAGTGGTTGAGGAGGAGAAGATTTTTAAAGAAAAAACCAACAGACGGACCAACAGACAGACCAACAGACAGACAGACAGACAGACAAACAGACCGACAACCTGACTCCTATATACCCCCCAAATTGAATTTGGGGGGTATAATTATAGCTTTGTATGTCAAATATTTTTGAAGAAAATGCCAGTGTTAAGTTTTCATACAGACAGATGGACGGACAGACAGACAGACAAGAGTAAAACAATATGCTCCTGCGTGTTTTAATTAGATTGCTGAAATGAGATATTTCTAGTTGCAATGTAAATATGATGTGTGTTTTATACCGTAATTCAAAAGGTAAAATAACACAAAAATAAATTAATTATTACTTCGTTGACAAATTATGGACAATTGTAGGTAAACTGCATGTAGATCTAAAAGGAGACAAGAAAGAGACGGGGGACTCAGTATACAGTGTTTTTGACAGCATTTGGGGTTAAGGATAAATTCCAGTTGTAAGCCCTTTATAGTTTAAGTTTTTTAAAAGTAGGTCAAACTCAAAGGCCAGGATAACTAGGTCAAAGGTTATGGTCCCAAATAAATGGGCGTGGTGGGAGTCGAGTCCTCATCCGGTAGGTTTCAAACCAAGACCAAAGAAGTTCAAGACTTAACCAGCTGCATGCAAAGTCGCATAACTATCACCCTTCCACTTCTCTTTGTTTCTTGCCCCTCTCAAGACCATGCTGAATGACACTGGACATGGATATGAAATCCAAGGTAAGAAGATCAACCATCTTTTCTACATGGATGACCTAAATACCTTTGCCAAGAACGATCACCAGCAAAAACAACTGCTCAAGACAGTAAAGGTCTTAAGTGATGACATATGTATGCAATTTGGACTGGACAAGTGTCTAAAAGCCACCTTCAAGAAAGGAAAACTAACATCAACATCTGACATACAGCTAGAAAGAGACAACATCATCAAGAAACTAGACCAAGACGCTAAATACAAATACCTTGTGTTAATGAAGGTGACGGAATTCAACATGCAGCAATGAAGGAAAAGATCAGAAAAGAGTATTACAGAAGAGTTAAGGCTTGCCATCAAGAGTGAGCTAAAAGCTGCAGATAAGATTGAAGCCATAAACTGGCAAAAGCAAGAAAAACGGAAAACTTGACACAAAGACCAGACAGTTACTAACAACAGAAAGAATGCACCACCCAAAGGTTGACGTTGAAAGATTGTACCTACCACGAAAGATTGGTGGTAGGGGCCTCTCATTGAGATTGAGAGATGGCATAAACACGTATTTGGAGACAACACAAGACAATCTGCTACATCTGATCCGGGAACATGAACGTAACAAGAAACTTTACTCAATCTCAGAGCAAACCAGAACATTCATTCAAGAGCTGAACATTGCACAAACAACAAGAAATGGAGAAGAATCCGTCACAGAGTATGCCAAAAGAACAAGACGGACAAAGGCAAATGCCCAAAAGAGGATGACACAAACATGGAAAGCCAAATCAATGCATGGGCAATACCCGTAAGGTTTGACAAACCAGATGTTGACCAAGATCAGACACATAAGTGGCTCTCTGTTGCAGGTCTCAATGCAGAAACAGAGTGAATGGTGATAGCAGCACAAGATCAGAGTTTGGCTACAAGAGCATATCACAACAAGATCATCAAAGATGGTACAGATCCAAAGTGTAGAATATGCAACCAATATGATGAAATTGTCTCAGGCTGTCCAACATTAGTGGCAACATAGTACATTCAAAGACATGACAAGGCAGCAGGGTACATTCATTGGAAAATCTGCAAGCAATTTGGACTCCCAGCAAACAAAAAATTGTATGAACATCAACCAAAAACTGTCGTACAGGGACATATCGGTGAATACGCGTACAGAGATCAGGGCTAACAGACCAGAAATCATTAAGAACAAATTGGACAAGACGTTCATCATGATTGACATGACGGTTCCTTCTGAAAGAAATGTCTCCGTTCAGGCACTTGAGAAACTATCAAAATACAAAGACCTTGAGATAGAAGTAGCCAGAATGTGGGGTATGGAGACGACAACTGTACAAGTCGTTGTAGGTGCACTTGGTCTCATTAAGAAGGGACTTGACAAAATATTCAAAATAACAAATCCCTGGTGCACCAGTTATCGAGGAACTGCAGAAGATCATACTCCTTGGAAGTGCACATATCATCCAAAGAACGCTGTATAATAATAATGAAAACACTATAATTGCAAAATTTATACCTTCTGTCATAGATCTAGCTATCCCCTAAAGAATCTGCTATACATGTATACGACCTACAACCTTAATTTTAAACGATGTCAATAAACTTTCAATATATTGCAGTTGCCCTTTTTGTTAATCCATGTGTTTTGATTCTACTTTGAATTCTAAAAGTATCAAACCAGATCATTTGAACCATCTAATCAGTTCTGTTCATCATCATAATCATTCAATCATTAGTGTAAATTGTGCAAAGAAAGTGTTAAAATATTTAACAATTATTTATAATAATGTATTAAGTTTACTTATCAGTGTTTTCCTAAACTTTAGGGACATTATTTTCTATTTGATATTGGATTTAGGGTGTATTATTTTACGTTCAAAAGGGTTGTTTAGCCCTTATATTTAAGAAGATTTACAGTAAGATGCAAAATTACGGATGCTAAAAAATGATTGAATCTTGCATGAAAATCAGTGAATATGCCAAACGAATGAACATTAACTGTTACTAGATAACATAACAGATGCTGATCTTAGAAGCAAGAGCATATGCCAAGTTTGAAAGCAAAAGTTATGACAGATACAAACTTATTTGTGACAGATGTTTGAAAGATGCTCATTAAAGTTTGATGAAGAATTTCTAGGCAACAAAAAGGTAAAAATTGCTCGACATTAAATGCTAGAGCAATAGATATCTGTCTTGAGGTTGGTACCATGGTCATAGAGGTATGTGCAAAGTTTTAGAGTAATGGCGTTAGTAAAACAGAGATATGACACTTTTACCAAACAAAAACCTAATTCGCAAAAAGGGTCACAGTTTTAAGTAGTGTCATTAATATTCGCGAATATGCAAATAAGGTAATTTGCATGAAATTTATGGTAAATTATTGAGCAAGTCAAACTTTCATTCGATACCATTCTTACATCTGTAGGTCAATATTCAACCAAGACATGACCAAAAACGTTATGAAATGACTGAACAATTTTATAGGGTTAAGGGTTTAGATAAGGTTTATGACCCAAAGCCCCTACGGCCAAATTAAGTGCAAACATCGCTCAAAATGTTTGATATATTAATTTTCTTTAAGATTTAAAAGATTTAATATGTTTACGTAATTCCCCTGCACAAAAAATGCCTCATTTTGGAAAGTATTTACCAAATTTCCGTAGAAAATCGCAATTTTAGGGAAATTCATGAATATGCAAATGAGCTAATTTGCATAACATAACTAGAATGAAAGAATAAGTCATAAGCTTTCATTTGATATCATTCTGACAACTGTGTGCAAATATTCAATGAAGATATGGCCGAATTCATTTTCAAAAATTACATAAGTAATTTGATGGGGCTAAGGGTTTAGATAAGGGTTACGGCAAAAAGCCCCAACGGCCAGAGTGTAAACAAGGCTCAAAATGTTTCTAATAAAATGTTCTTTAAGAAAAATCATGTTTTCAAAATTTCCCCTGAAAAGAAACGCCTTGTTTTGGAAAGTATTTATTAAAATTTTCGCCAAAAAATGGATTTTTTAAGGGAAATCATTAATATTCATGAATATGCAAATGAGATAATTTGAATAAGATAACTACAAACAAAAGAGCGAGTCATAAGCTTTCATTTGATACCATTTTGACACCTGCAGGTCAATATTCCCTAGAAATATGACCAAATAAGTGTTATAAATTTGAATGCAAAAATGATAGGGTTAAGGGTTTAAGATAAGGGTTACAGACAAAAGCCCCGACGGCCAGAGTGCAAACAACGCTCAAAATGTTTCTAAGATAATGTACTTTATGAAAAACTATGTCTTCTTGAATTAGAAATAAATGATAATTATAGAAAAATACTTTTTCGAATATTTCGGCCAATTCTTATACTTGATTGCACATAAAGCATATTTTGAAGAGGAGTAATGACGTCATAATAATTACATAATTTAAAAAATCATGATTCATAAGTAGTGAAATACATGCTGATATGTATGGATTCAAATAAATAGATTTATACATTCATTTGATATTTTTTATTACGTTTTCCCTTTCCCTTGCCCCAAACCAGATTGTCATTCACTTCGTGAAGGGTACCTATATAAAGGTAAGGGTAAAATATATTTAGCTACTCTTCATGTCGGATATCATCACTGAAAATCATCCGCCAGATGTATATCTACCAATATATATAGGTGTCCTTTTGTCCTTTTTTCTGGTAATACTTACCCCATTTTCCTGGTCCTGGCCCAAGGACTATGAGTAAGCATTTTTAGACAGCCTTGAAAGGTTTTTGAGAGAGAAGAAATTACTGACTATCAGCCTTTTCTCCTTTTCTATTAGTGTTTTCAATGTTAGGCATACACATGTCACATATCTTATGAAATTTTCTTTGTGATCTACATCATCTTTCATAAACCAGGTCTTGTTTGGGAAAGGGTTAAAATATAGAAAATATTGACGCAAATGAGAAAATTCTGATCATCAGCATTTTCTTCTTTTGTCTCAATGTTTTCTCGAGTTCAAAACCAGGTTATGCTTGAGAAAGAGTAACTATTCATATTCGATCATTAAGTCATTACTACACATGACATCCCACAAGATAAAGGCTTTGGCAAACATTGTGGAAAATGAAGAAATTGCTTGTAACACAAGCTTGTAACACTTCCCACAATGCTTTCTAGCTCAGAGAAAAATTTAGAATTTCATTCACATGATAATATTATTGTCGTCTCTGCAACATCTTTGAATTTTGACAAGTCTAGATTTTGGCGGCTGGTAGACCTAATGTAAGATTTTGTAAAGGGTTTAGATTTACATCGAAAGCTGACATCATGTGAAGAAACTTAAAATAGATTTATCTCAAGTTTGTAAAATTTAAAAATATTTACACCCCTAGCTACGATAAAATCAGTTAACCTATAGGTGGCAAATTAAAATCAAATATCGTCTAAAAATGTACGAAATACATGTACATAACACGGTATTCACAACATTACAACTTGATCCACTTGTAAAATATTTATCGTAGTGGGAGGTCAAAACCTTGTAACTACAGCTATTTCAAGCTGTAGTTACAAGGTTTTGACATCCCACTGACAATATAACAAATTGGTACAGAAAACCAGCAAATAATTAATGAATAGTCAGATCTAGAAACATAATTAAGATTTAGTAATCCATGAACAAGTCTTTACTGGGAAAATGCTGAGTGTCAGTATTTTCTCTTCCTAAAATGTTTTCCAAAGCCCTTTAATTGTATTGGAGATGTCAGAACCACAGGTAATGTTTATGAAAGGATTTCAATAGCAGCTGATAACCCACAAAAAGAACAAACAGACCTTGTAAATAATAATATACTAAAAAAAAATCTTTGAGTCGAGAAAATAGTTCATGAAATATTCAAAACAAACCTCAGACATTGATCCCTCCAAACACACAAAATCAAACTAGTACAAAAACCAGCAAATAATCCATGAAAAAAGTATATAACTTACAATTAATCCATGGAAAAGTAAAGAAGAAATATAAAGTAAATAATCCACAAAATTCTGTATAAAAGCAAATAAGAAATAATATAATCCAACGAAAAAATTCAAAAACGAACCTAAATTAAGCCGGGTCCCCGTTCTACTCCACTACTCCAGTCACCGAGCGTTTGTGAGAAAAATAAAACTGTAAATATATGTAACGCTAGCTGGCAGAATGTCAGCCGGGCTATTGTGAATTACTCAATAGTAGAGTATTTGTAAAACGAGTGTGGTTTTACTACAACCGGCGGTATGTAGTAATGTACAGTCGAGTTCATTGGTGAATGTCTAGCTGGCAGTCTACAGTCGAGTTCATTGGTAAACACGCTAGTCTAATACCACCTCTAGTAACATCTCCAGTCCAATAACCGATATTCTTCCAGTGGCTGAGTCGATTTTTCTCCATTTTCTCGATTTTTCCCAGGCAGAAATCCTATTCTCTCAGCACGCATTGAAAATGATGTAACTGCAGCTCGTTAGAGCTGCAGTTACATCATTTTTGATGCGTGCCGAGAATGTAGGTTTCAGAGTTTGTGTGGGTTTTCTTACCGTCAGTTAATTCCAGGGAATCTTCCTGTCGATAACATCGGAAAATAGAACACCATGCCTCACATCTCTATGTTTATATTCTGTTTATTTGTTTGTATTGGCTTTAGTGTCACTTTCAACAATTTTCAAGCTATAAATTCAAGACTGAGTTGTAGCTTGTCACTTTCATTGATTCTTAACCCTTTCCCAAACAAGACCTGGTTTTGACGTCCCTAATAGAAAAGGCTTAGAAAAACATTGAAACAAAAGAAGAAACTGCTGATAACCAGCAGTTTCTCCTTTTGTCTCAATATTTTCAGTGTCATATTTTATACAAATTATATCTTTAATAACATCCATTTTGTCATTTGTGGCACTTTTTGAAGCGGATCACCCTAAAATTTTGTCGTTTGGGAAAGGGTTAAGCTACGGGCAAGACTTTGTATTTATACCTATGTACCAGCATAAAGTAACAGCTGTTTTCAACAATTTTCAAGCTATAATTTCAAGATTAAGTTGTGTTATGTCACTTTCAATAAGGCATTTAAATCTATATCAAGATGTTTTTAATGTTGCTTTCAACAATGTTCAAGCTAAGATTTCAACAAATTTCAAGCTTCCTGTCGACAACATCGGAAAATAGAACACCATGCCTTACAGTCTTATGCTTATATTTTGTTTTATTAATTTGTTTGTATTAGCTTTTATGTTGATTTCAATAATTTTCAAGCTACAATTTCAACAATTTTCAAGCTAGTTTATTGTATCAGCTTTTATGTTGCTTTCAACAATTTTCAACATATAATTTCAAAATTAAGTTGTTTTGTCCCTTTGAACAATTCTTAGGCTTACACTTCAAGATTTTGTTTTTTATACTATGTTTATTTGTTAATATTAGCTTTAATGTTGCTTTCCACAATTCTCACGCTGTACTTTCAGGACTAAGCTATGTCAAGACATTGTCAATGGTGGTGAACTCGGCCAAAGCAAGGGACGTTTTTTCGCGATCAATATATTCCGTCTTTATCGAAGCCGTAGTTACGAGATTTTATAACAACACCGACAGTTTGTCAATACAAAACGGTAAACCCGGTCTGTTTTTAGAACAAGTTCATTGTCATTACAAAAAAAATCTATAAACTCACATTTAAACGCAAAATATCTATACCTTGTTGTAGCGAAAATTGGTTTAGTTCACCACCAGTAATGTTATTGTGTTTATACCTATGTTTATTTGTTTGTATCAGCTTTAATGTTGCTTTCAACCATTTTAAGCCATGTTGCCACTTGAAGTTGTGTCAACATAGATGTATGTTCAAGCGCGGATTTAGGTATTTTTTCCCAAGGGGGGGGGGTCATCCGATCTTTAACCCCTTTTTTCGCCAAATTCAAGGGGAGGGGGGGGGGGGGGGGTGTTCAGGATCCCCTCTGAATGTGTGCATGCAGATACATGTCATACCATGAAGGACTAAATATAACAACGATTTGTCCTGGCACTTAGGGTCGAATGTAGACTGATGTCAGTCTGTTAAGAGTAACATTTGTATTATACCCCCCTCACACATAGCTCGCGACCCTACTGCGACCTGAAAACTAGTAAAAAATCATTTTTCTTTCGAATATCGTTTTTGTTTTCTTTCAAATTTCCGAATTTCTCTCACCGACGGTCCGGGGCTCCGCAGCTTGGTGTTCTATACATTTTTTTCTGCGTCCTCAATACGACCTTTCTATGTCCATGGTGTTTCCACTGCGACTGTATTGCGTCCCTACGGCGACCCCACGGTGACCCAACGGCGATCATCGGCGACACAGCTACGACTGTGCAACGTCCACTGCGTTCTAACGGCGACTCTACGGCGACTATTGCGTTTGTCCGGCGACTGTTCTGTGACTGTAAGACGACCCTACTACGTCCTTGCTACGTCCATGAAAATAATACATTTTTCCAGTAAATTTCAGTGATTTTTAAATCTAAGTCAGACCTTCAATACGAGTAAAGACTTATATTTAATTAGTTTTAAGTTAAATTATCCATATTATTCCAATGATGAGAGGCGGACGAGGCAAACGAGCGAGGCCTCTAAAGTGCAACAAGTTGACCCAGTCGCCGATTCGGATAAATTAAGATATCAATGAAGTTTGCCTTTTTACCAAAAGGCAAAATTTTATACTGATCCAAATTCAAAGATATTTGCGGACGTCAGTTTCAGATGAATGAATTATTACATTTTTTTGTCTTTCTTGGTAGAAACTATAGTGTGAAATAAGCAATTTCTTGTAATTTCATCGGCGACTCTTCGGCGTCCTTAGTGCGAGTGAACAACGTCTATTGCGTTCTAATTACGTCCTTACTACGATGCTGCTGTGACTATGGCGACTCCACTGACATCCCACGACGACCTAACCAGGACGCAGTAAGAACGCAGAGGTTCGGCGACTGTTTTGTGCATGCTCAAAATAGTCGCCGTCGGTCTGCGACCTTGCGCGTCCTTGGGGTCCTTGCTACGACCTCGCTGCGTCCATGCTGCGTCTATGGCGACTGTGCTGCGTCCTGGGTTGTAGCAAGGTCGCAGTAAGGACTCAGTAAGGTCGCGAGGTATGTGTGAGGGGGGTATTAGGAAATACAAAAATAAGGTACATAGAAAATTGTTGCTCTGTGTTGTCCTTAACACACCTGTATAGTTTAGACCAAGGAACGTTTATATGTGAAATTTATTTATGAGTGTTAGTCTCCCTTGATTTTTCAAGAGACATAAACACATATACAGGGCCTGACACAAGGCTAGGTCGAATGCTGCAGCTTATTTGGGACATAACCAGTAATTTTTTTGATAACCCCTTTTTTTGCCAAATTCCAGGGGGGGGGGGGGGGGGGGGCGGTGTTCATGACCCCCACCCCCCTCTGGATCCGCCCATGATGTTGCTTTCAAAAACTTTAACTATGTTGCAACAAAGTTCCTTTTATATCAATCTATGTTTATTTGGTTGTATTAGCTTTTATGTCATTTTCAACAATCTTTGAAGCTTTGGTGACACTAAGTTTTGTTTTTATGCATGCTTGCTTTAAAAATGTACATGTATTTATAGCTTTTATTTTGATTTCAACCATTTTAAGCTATGTTGACACATAGTTAAGTTGTATCTACATAAACACTGTGTATAACCGTACAGTGAGCCAAACCGGAAGTGCCACCGACTGTACGCACAAATATCACTAGTTCACCTCAAATAATTCAACAGTCATTTTTTTCGTATCGAGGTAACTTTTTATCTATTCATCGCTTTTAAACGCGGTTTGCGATTATAAAAAGCGAACTGAACATACCTGTCATTTTTGTTCTTCGTTACACCCTGAAATGGCGTTGTTGTCTACAAATCAGGATTTAGCACTCGCAATCACCGAGTTTCGTTCCATTTTGGCCGTGGTTGTGACAGATTTTTCTCCCGAAAGGTATGTTTCGACACACAATACATAGTGTTTTACTGATGGAAGACTCGTTTAATCTAATATTTTGACAATCCAATTCTCCGTTTTGCAGCGGGAGCTCGGATATTTGAAAAAAAGCCTACTGAAAACAACCACCCTGTTGCCAACAACTGTACGACTAGTTTCCAAAATGTTTTTCGTTACCGTACGACTAGTTCTTCGTTACTGTATGACTAGTGTCCAGTATGTAATGCATGTTTAAGGTTTAATTTATTGGTGTTTTACGCCGTTGTCAATTGCTATGATCATATCGCGGTGGCTGGAGCACCTAACCATTGGTACCTGTTGTTTCTCATACTAGTACCGGTGTAACAGTGTATCTTGGCCCCCCTGGGCAGCTTGGCCCCCGGGGGCTAAGCTACCCGCGGGTAGCTTGGCCCCCACCCTGGGTAGCTTGGCCCCCACCTAAAATCTTTTTCCAGAGTCCCCCAAAATACAAAACAATGTCTGTAAATGTTACGCCTACTGTTAAATGAAAAGAAAAACCAAAGTTTAATGTGTTTTGGTCAAATTAATTTTTCGCCTTTTTTGGCATAGAACAGGGGCGGGGGCCAAGCTACCCAGGCCTGGGTAGCTTGGCCCCCGCCTAAAATCTTTTTCCAGAGTCCCCCAAAATACAAAACAATGACTGTAAATGTTACGCCTACTGTTAAATGAAAAGAAAAACCAAAGTTTAATGTGTTTTGGTCAAATTAATTTTTCGCCTTTTTTGGCATAGAATAGGGGCGGGGGCCAAGCTACCCAGGCCTGGGTAGCTTGGCCCCCACCTAAAATCTTTTTCCAGAGTCCCCCAAGATACAAAACAATGTCTGTAAATGTTACGCCTACTGTTAAATGAAAAGAAAAACCAAAGTTTAATGTGTTTTGGTCAAATTAATTTTTCGCCTTTTTTGGCATAGAATAGGGGCGGGGGCCAAGCTACCCAGGCCTGGGTAGCTTGGCCCCCGCCTAAAATCTTTTTCCAGAGTCCCCCAAAATACAAAACAATGACTGTAAATGTTACGCCTACTGTTAAATGAAAAGAAAAACCAAAGTTTAATGTGTTTTGGTCAAATTAATTTTTCGCCTTTTTTGGCATAGAATAGGGGCGGGGGCCAAGCTACCCAGGCCTGGGTAGCTTGGCCCCCACCGAAAATCTTTTTCCAGAGTCCCCCAAAATACAAAACAATGTCTGTAAATGTTACGCCTACTGTTAAATGAAAAGAAAAACCAAAGTTTAATGTGTTTTGGTCAAATTAATTTTTCGCCTTTTTTGGCATAGAATAGGGGCGGGGGCCAAGCTACCCAGGCCTGGGTAGCTTGGCCCCCGCCTAAAATCTTTTTCCAGAGTCCCTCAAATTAAACAACAATGTCTGTAAATGTTACGCCTACTGTTAAATGAAAAGAAAAACCAAAGTTTAATGTGTTTTGGTCAAATTAATTTTTCGCCTTTATTGGCATAGAATAGGGGCGGGGGCCAAGCTACCCAGGCCTGGGTAGCTTGGCCCCCGCCTAAAATCTTTTTCCAGAGTCCCCCAAAATACAAAACAATGACTGTAAATGTTACGCCTACTGTTAAATGAAAAGAAAAACCAAAGTTTAATGTGTTTTGGTCAAATTAATTTTTCGCCTTTTTTGGCATAGAATAGGGGCGGGGGCCAAGCTACCCAGG
>CAVMGG010000681.1:0-12500 GCA_963680895.1 Fragum sueziense
ACTGACTGACTGACTGACTGACTGACTGACTGACTGACTGACTGACCGACCGACCGACCGACCGACCGACCGACCGACGACCGACCGACCGACCGACCGACCGACCGACCGACCGACCGACCGACAAACCGACCCGACCCGACCCGACCCGACCCGACCGACCCGACCCGACCCGACCCGACCCGACCCGACCCGACCCGACCCGACCGACCGACCGACCGACCGACCGACCGACTGACCCACCCACAGACCGACCCACCCACAGACCGACCCACCCACCGACAGACTGACTGACTCAGTGACTGACCCACCCACCGACAGACTGACTGACTCAGTGACTGACTGACTGGCTCAGTGAATGACAGGCTGAGCAACTGACTGACCTACTGAGTGACTGGCTGACTGACAGACTTGATGACCTAAAGACAGACTGACTGACCCACTGAATGACAAATTGACCTACTGACTGACTGGCTGATCTACTGACTGACTGACTGATCTCTTGACCTGCTAACTGGTTGACCTACTGACTGACTGACTGGCTGACCTACTGACTGACTGAGTGACTAGCTGTCTGACAGACTGAGTGACTAGCTGTCTGACTGACTGACTGGGTGACTAGCTGTCTGACAGACTGAGTGACTAGCTGTCTTACAGTCTGAGTGATTAGCTGACTGACCAACTAACTGACTGACTTACAGATTGGCTGACCTAGTGACTGCTGAATGACCTAATGACGGACTGGCTGACCCACTGACTGACAGAATGACCTACTGACTGACTGGCTGACCTACTGGCAGACTGACTAACTGACTGACTGATCGATCGACCAAATGACTGACCTACTGAAAGACCTACTGACAGACTGACCTACTGACTGAGAGACAGACTGACTGACCTACTGACTGAATGACTGACTGACTCACAGACTGACTCACTGACTGTGACTGACTCACTGACTGACTCACTGACTGTGACTGACTCACTTACTGTGACTGACTCACTGACTGTGACTGACTGACTGATTTACTGACTGACTGACTGGCTGACATACTGACTGACTGAGTGAGTAGATGTCTGACAGACTGAGTGACTAGCTGTCTGACAGACTGAGTGACTGACTGACCGACCGACGGTAAGACCGACTGACTGACCAACCTACTGAGTGACTAGCTGTCTGACAGACTGAGTGACTAGCTGACTAACTAGCTGACTAGCTGACTGACTAGCTGACTGACTGACTGACTGACTGACTGACTGACCTTATGACTGCTGAATGACCTAATGACGGACTGGCTGACCCACAGACTGACAGAATGACCTACTGACTGACTGGCTGACCTACTGGCAGACTGACTGACTGACTGACTGACTGACTGACTGACTGACTGACTGACTGACTGACTGAACTGACTGACTGACTGACTGACTGACTGACTGACTGACTGACTGACTGACTGACTGACTGACTGACTGACTGACTGACTGACTGACTGACTGACTGACTGACTGAGTAGCTGACTAACTGACTAACTGACTGACTGACTGACTGACTAACTGACTGACTGTCTGACTGACTGACTGACTGACTGACTGACTGACTGACTGACTGACCGACCGACCGACCGACCGACCGACCGACCGACCGACCGACCGACCGACCGACCGACCGACCGACCGACCGACCCGACCGACCCGACCCCGACCCGACCCGACCCGACCCGACCCGACCCGACCCGACCCGACCCGACCCGACCCGACCCGACCCGACCAGACCCGACCGACCGACCGACCGACCGACCGACCGACTGACCCACCCACAGACCGATCCACCCACAGACCGACCCACCCACCGACAGACTGACTGACTCAGTGACTGACCCACCCACCGACAGACTGACTGACTCAGTGACTGACTGACTGGCTCAGTGAATGACAGGCTGAGCAACTGACTGACCTACTGAGTGACTGGCTGACTGACAGACTTGATGACCTAAAGACAGACTGACTGACCCACTGAATGACAAATTGACCTACTGACTGACTGGCTGATCTACTGACTGACTGACTGATCTCTTGACCTGCTAACTGGTTGACCTACTGACTGACTGACTGGCTGACCTACTGACTGACTGAGTGACTAGCTGTCTGACAGACTGAGTGACTAGCTGTCTGACTGACTGACTGGGTGACTAGCTGTCTGACAGACTGAGTGACTAGCTGTCTTACAGTCTGAGTGATTAGCTGACTGACCAACTAACTGACTGACTTACAGATTGGCTGACCTAGTGACTGCTGAATGACCTAATGACGGACTGGCTGACCCACTGACTGACAGAATGACCTACTGACTGACTGGCTGACCTACTGGCAGACTGACTAACTGACTGACTGATCGATCGACCAAATGACTGACCTACTGAAAGACCTACTGACAGACTGACCTACTGACTGAGAGACAGACTGACTGACCTACTGACTGAATGACTGACTGACTCACAGACTGACTCACTGACTGTGACTGACTCACTGACTGACTCACTGACTGTGACTGACTCACTTACTGTGACTGACTCACTGACTGTGACTGACTGACTGATTTACTGACTGACTGACTGGCTGACATACTGACTGACTGAGTGAGTAGATGTCTGACAGACTGAGTGACTAGCTGTCTGACAGACTGAGTGACTGACTGACCGACCGACGGTAAGACCGACTGACTGACCAACCTACTGAGTGACTAGCTGTCTGACAGACTGAGTGACTAGCTGACTAACTAGCTGACTAGCTGACTGACTAGCTGACTGACTGACTGACTGACTGACCTTATGACTGCTGAATGACCTAATGACGGACTGGCTGACCCACAGACTGACAGAATGACCTACTGACTGACTGGCTGACCTACTGGCAGACTGACTGACTGACTGACTGACTGACTGACTGACTGATGACTGACTGACTGACTGACTGACTGACTGACTGACTGACTGACTGACTGACTGACTGACTGACTGACTGACTGACTGACTGACTGACTGACTGACTGACTGACTGACTGACTGACTGACTGACTGACTGACTGACTGACTGACTGACTGACTGACTGACTGACTGACTGACTGACTGACTGACTGACTGACTGACTGACTGACTGACTGACTGACTGACTGACTGACTGAGTAGCTGACTAACTGACTAACTGACTGACTGACTGACTGACTAACTGACTGACTGACTGACTGACTGACTGACTGACTGACTGACTGACTGACTGACTGACCGACCGACCGACCGACCGACCGACCGACCGACCGACCGACCGACCGACCGACCGACCGACCGACGACCGACCGACCCGACCCGACCCCCCGACCCGACCCGACCCCGACCCGACCCGACCCGACCCGACCCGACCCGACCCGACCCGACCCGACCGACCGACCGACCGACCGACCGACCGACCGACCGACCGACCGACCGACCGACTGACCCACCCACAGACCGACCCACCCACAGACCGACCCACCCACCGACAGACTGACTGACTCAGTGACTGACCCACCCACCGACAGACTGACTGACTCAGTGACTGACTGACTGGCTCAGTGAATGACAGGCTGAGCAACTGACTGACCTACTGAGTGACTGGCTGACTGACAGACTTGATGACCTAAAGACAGACTGACTGACCCACTGAATGACAAATTGACCTACTGACTGACTGGCTGATCTACTGACTGACTGACTGATCTCTTGACCTGCTAACTGGTTGACCTACTGACTGACTGACTGGCTGACCTACTGACTGACTGAGTGACTAGCTGTCTGACAGACTGAGTGACTAGCTGTCTGACTGACTGACTGGGTGACTAGCTGTCTGACAGACTGAGTGACTAGCTGTCTTACAGTCTGAGTGATTAGCTGACTGACCAACTAACTGACTGACTTACAGATTGGCTGACCTAGTGACTGCTGAATGACCTAATGACGGACTGGCTGACCCACTGACTGACAGAATGACCTACTGACTGACTGGCTGACCTACTGGCAGACTGACTAACTGACTGACTGATCGATCGACCAAATGACTGACCTACTGAAAGACCTACTGACAGACTGACCTACTGACTGAGAGACAGACTGACTGACCTACTGACTGAATGACTGACTGACTCACAGACTGACTCACTGACTGTGACTGACTCACTGACTGACTCACTGACTGTGACTGACTCACTTACTGTGACTGACTCACTGACTGTGACTGACTGACTGATTTACTGACTGACTGACTGGCTGACATACTGACTGACTGAGTGAGTAGATGTCTGACAGACTGAGTGACTAGCTGTCTGACAGACTGAGTGACTGACTGACCGACCGACGGTAAGACCGACTGACTGACCAACCTACTGAGTGACTAGCTGTCTGACAGACTGAGTGACTAGCTGACTAACTAGCTGACTAGCTGACTGACTAGCTGACTGACTGACTGACTGACTGACCTTATGACTGCTGAATGACCTAATGACGGACTGGCTGACCCACAGACTGACAGAATGACCTACTGACTGACTGGCTGACCTACTGGCAGACTGACTGACTGACTGACTGACTGACTGACTGACTGACTGACTGACTGACTGACTGACTGACTGACTGACTGACTGACTGACTGACTGACTGACTGACTGAGTAGCTGACTAACTGACTAACTGACTGACTGACTGACTGACTAACTGACTGACTGACTGACTGACTGACTGACTGACTGACTGACTGACTGACTGACTGACCGACCGACCGACCGACCGACCGACCGACCGACCGACCGACCGACCGACCGACCGACCGACCGACCCGACCCGACCCGACCCGACCCGACCCGACCCGACCCGACCCGACCCGACCCGACCCGACCCGACCCGACCCGACCCGACCCGACCCGACCCGACCCGACCCGACCCGACCGACCGACCGACCGACCGACCGACCGACCGACTGACCCACCCACAGACCGACCCACCCACAGACCGACCCACCCACCGACAGACTGACTGACTCAGTGACTGACCCACCCACCGACAGACTGACTGACTCAGTGACTGACTGACTGGCTCAGTGAATGACAGGCTGAGCAACTGACTGACCTACTGAGTGACTGGCTGACTGACAGACTTGATGACCTAAAGACAGACTGACTGACCCACTGAATGACAAATTGACCTACTGACTGACTGGCTGATCTACTGACTGACTGACTGATCTCTTGACCTGCTAACTGGTTGACCTACTGACTGACTGACTGGCTGACCTACTGACTGACTGAGTGACTAGCTGTCTGACAGACTGAGTGACTAGCTGTCTGACTGACTGACTGGGTGACTAGCTGTCTGACAGACTGAGTGACTAGCTGTCTTACAGTCTGAGTGATTAGCTGACTGACCAACTAACTGACTGACTTACAGATTGGCTGACCTAGTGACTGCTGAATGACCTAATGACGGACTGGCTGACCCACTGACTGACAGAATGACCTACTGACTGACTGGCTGACCTACTGGCAGACTGACTAACTGACTGACTGATCGATCGACCAAATGACTGACCTACTGAAAGACCTACTGACAGACTGACCTACTGACTGAGAGACAGACTGACTGACCTACTGACTGAATGACTGACTGACTCACAGACTGACTCACTGACTGTGACTGACTCACTGACTGACTCACTGACTGTGATTGACTCACTTACTGTGACTGACTCACTGACTGTGACTGACTGACTGATTTACTGACTGACTGACTGGCTGACATACTGACTGACTGAGTGAGTAGATGTCTGACAGACTGAGTGACTAGCTGTCTGACAGACTGAGTGACTGACTGACCGACCGACGGTAAGACCGACTGACTGACCAATCTACTGAGTGACTAGCTGTCTGACAGACTGAGTGACTAGCTGACTAACTAGCTGACTAGCTGACTGACTAGCTGACTGACTGACTGACTGACTGACTGACCTTATGACTGCTGAATGACCTAATGACGGACTGGCTGACCCACAGACTGACAGAATGACCTACTGACTGACTGGCTGACCTACTGGCAGACTGACTGACTGACTGACTGACTGACTGACTGACTGACTGACTGACTGACTGACTGACTAACTAACTGACTGACTGACTGACTGACTGACTGACTGACTGACTGACTGACTGACTGACTGACTGACTGAGTAGCTGACTAACTGACTAACTGACTGACTGACTGACTGACTAACTGACTGACTGACTGACTGACTGACTGACTGACTGACTGACTGACTGACTGACCGACCGACCGACCGACCGACCGTCCGACCGACCGACCGACCGACCGACCGACCGACCGACCGACCGACCGACCGACCCGACCCGACCCGACCCGACCCGACCCGACCCGACCCGACCCGACCCGACCCGACCCGACCCGACCCGACCCGACCCGACCGACCAACCGACCGACCGACCGACCGACCGACCGACTGACCCACCCACAGACCGACCCACCCACAGACCGACCCACCCACCGACAGACTGACTGACTCAGTGACTGACCCACCCACCGACAGACTGACTGACTCAGTGACTGACTGACTGGCTCAGTGAATGACAGGCTGAGCAACTGACTGACCTACTGAGTGACTGGCTGACTGACAGACTTGATGACCTAAAGACAGACTGACTGACCCACTGAATGACAAATTGACCTACTGACTGACTGGCTGATCTACTGACTGACTGACTGATCTCTTGACCTGCTAACTGGTTGACCTACTGACTGACTGACTGGCTGACCTACTGACTGACTGAGTGACTAGCTGTCTGACAGACTGAGTGACTAGCTGTCTGACTGACTGACTGGGTGACTAGCTGTCTGACAGACTGAGTGACTAGCTGTCTTACAGTCTGAGTGATTAGCTGACTGACCAACTAACTGACTGACTTACAGATTGGCTGACCTAGTGACTGCTGAATGACCTAATGACGGACTGGCTGACCCACTGACTGACAGAATGACCTACTGACTGACTGGCTGACCTACTGGCAGACTGACTAACTGACTGACTGATCGATCGACCAAATGACTGACCTACTGAAAGACCTACTGACAGACTGACCTACTGACTGAGAGACAGACTGACTGACCTACTGACTGAATGACTGACTGACTCACAGACTGACTCACTGACTGTGACTGACTCACTGACTGACTCACTGACTGTGACTGACTCACTTACTGTGACTGACTCACTGACTGTGACTGACTGACTGATTTACTGACTGACTGACTGGCTGACATACTGACTGACTGAGTGAGTAGATGTCTGACAGACTGAGTGACTAGCTGTCTGACAGACTGAGTGACTGACTGACCGACCGACGGTAAGACCGACTGACTGACCAACCTACTGAGTGACTAGCTGTCTGACAGACTGAGTGACTAGCTGACTAACTAGCTGACTAGCTGACTGACTAGCTGACTGACTGACTGACTGACTGACCTTATGACTGCTGAATGACCTAATGACGGACTGGCTGACCCACAGACTGACAGAATGACCTACTGACTGACTGGCTGACCTACTGGCAGACTGACTGACTGACTGACTGACTGACTGACTGACTGACTGACTGACTGACTGACTGACTGACTGACTGACTGACTGACTGACTGACTGACTGACTGACTGACTGACTGACTGACTGAGTAGCTGACTAACTGACTAACTGACTGACTGACTGACTGACTAACTGACTGACTGACTGACTGACTGACTGACTGACTGACTGACTGACCGACCGACCGACCGACCGACCGACCGACCGACCGACCGACCGACCGACCGACCGACCGACCGACCGACCGACCGACCGACCCGACCCGACCCGACCCGACCCGACCCGACCCGACCCGACCCGACCCGACCCGACCCGACCCGACCCGACCGACCGACCGACCGACCGACCGACCGACCGACCGACCCACCCACCCACAGACCGACCCACCCACCGACAGACTGACTGACTCAGTGACTGACCCACCCACCGACAGACTGACTGACTCAGTGACTGACTGACTGGCTCAGTGAATGACAGGCTGAGCAACTGACTGACCTACTGAGTGACTGGCTGACTGACAGACTTGATGACCTAAAGACAGACTGACTGACCCACTGAATGACAAATTGACCTACTGACTGACTGGCTGATCTACTGACTGACTGACTGATCTCTTGACCTGCTAACTGGTTGACCTACTGACTGACTGACTGACTGGCTGACCTACTGACTGACTGAGTGACTAGCTGTCTGACAGACTGAGTGACTAGCTGTCTGACTGACTGACTGGGTGACTAGCTGTCTGACAGACTGAGTGACTAGCTGTCTTACAGTCTGAGTGATTAGCTGACTGACCAACTAACTGACTGACTTACAGATTGGCTGACCTAGTGACTGCTGAATGACCTAATGACGGACTGGCTGACCCACTGACTGACAGAATGACCTACTGACTGACTGGCTGACCTACTGGCAGACTGACTAACTGACTGACTGATCGATCGACCAAATGACTGACCTACTGAAAGACCTACTGACAGACTGACCTACTGACTGAGAGACAGACTGACTGACCTACTGACTGAATGACTGACTGACTCACAGACTGACTCACTGACTGTGACTGACTCACTGACTGACTCACTGACTGTGACTGACTCACTTACTGTGACTGACTCACTGACTGTGACTGACTGACTGATTTACTGACTGACTGACTGGCTGACATACTGACTGACTGAGTGAGTAGATGTCTGACAGACTGAGTGACTAGCTGTCTGACAGACTGAGTGACTGACTGACCGACCGACGGTAAGACCGACTGACTGACCAACCTACTGAGTGACTAGCTGTCTGACAGACTGAGTGACTAGCTGACTAACTAGCTGACTAGCTGACTGACTAGCTGACTGACTGACTGACTGACTGACTGACCTTATGACTGCTGAATGACCTAATGACGGACTGGCTGACCCACAGACTGACAGAATGACCTACTGACTGACTGGCTGACCTACTGGCAGACTGACTGACTGACTGACTGACTGACTGACTGACTGACTGACTGACTGACTGACTGACTGACTGACTGACTGACTGACTGACTGACTGACTGACTGACTGACTGACTAACTGACTGAGTAGCTGACTAACTGACTAACTGACTGACTGACTGACTGACTAACTGACTGACTGACTGACTGACTGACTGACTGACTGACTGACTGACTGACTGACCGACCGACCGACCGACCGACCGACCGACCGACCGACCGACCGACCGACCGACCGACCGACCGACCGACCCGACCCGACCCGACCCGACCCGACCCGACCCGACCCGACCCGACCCGACCCGACCCGACCCGACCCGACCCGACCGACCGACCGACCGACCGACCGACCGACCGACCGACTGACCCACCCACAGACCGACCCACCCACAGACCGACCCACCCACCGACAGACTGACTGACTCAGTGACTGACCCACCCACCGACAGACTGACTGACTCAGTGACTGACTGACTGGCTCAGTGAATGACAGGCTGAGCAACTGACTGACCTACTGAGTGACTGGCTGACTGACAGACTTGATGACCTAAAGACAGACTGACTGACCCACTGAATGACAAATTGACCTACTGACTGACTGGCTGATCTACTGACTGACTGACTGATCTCTTGACCTGCTAACTGGTTGACCTACTGACTGACTGACTGGCTGACCTACTGACTGACTGAGTGACTAGCTGTCTGACAGACTGAGTGACTAGCTGTCTGACTGACTGACTGGGTGACTAGCTGTCTGACAGACTGAGTGACTAGCTGTCTTACAGTCTGAGTGATTAGCTGACTGACCAACTAACTGACTGACTTACAGATTGGCTGACCTAGTGACTGCTGAATGACCTAATGACGGACTGGCTGACCCACTGACTGACAGAATGACCTACTGACTGACTGGCTGACCTACTGGCAGACTGACTAACTGACTGACTGATCGATCGACCAAATGACTGACCTACTGAAAGACCTACTGACAGACTGACCTACTGACTGAGAGACAGACTGACTGACCTACTGACTGAATGACTGACTGACTCACAGACTGACTCACTGACTGTGACTGACTCACTGACTGACTCACTGACTGTGACTGACTCACTTACTGTGACTGACTCACTGACTGTGACTGACTGACTGATTTACTGACTGACTGACTGGCTGACATACTGACTGACTGAGTGAGTAGATGTCTGACAGACTGAGTGACTAGCTGTCTGACAGACTGAGTGACTGACTGACCGACCGACGGTAAGACCGACTGACTGACCAACCTACTGAGTGACTAGCTGTCTGACAGACTGAGTGACTAGCTGACTAACTAGCTGACTAGCTGACTGACTAGCTGACTGACTGACTGACTGACCTTATGACTGCTGAATGACCTAATGACGGACTGGCTGACCCACAGACTGACAGAATGACCTACTGACTGACTGGCTGACCTACTGGCAGACTGACTGACTGACTGACTGACTGACTGACTGACTGACTGACTGACTGACTGACTGACTGACTGACTGACTGACTGACTGACTGACTGACTGACTGACTGACTGACTGACTGACTGACTGACTGACTGAGTAGCTGACTAACTGACTAACTGACTGACTGACTGACTGACTGACTGACTGACTGACTGACTGACTGACTGACTGACTGACTGACTGACTGACTGACTGACCGACCGACCGACCGACCGACCGACCGACCGACCGACCGACCGACCGACCGACCGACCGACCGACCCGACCCGACCCGACCCGACCCGACCCGACCCGACCCGACCCGACCCGAACCGACCCGACCCGACCCGACCCGACCCGACCGACCGACCGACCGACCGACCGACCGACCGACCGACTGACCCACCCACAGACCGACCCACCCACAGACCGACCCACCCACCGACAGACTGACTGACTCAGTGACTGACCCACCCACCGACAGACTGACTGACTCAGTGACTGACTGACTGGCTCAGTGAATGACAGGCTGAGCAACTGACTGACCTACTGAGTGACTGGCTGACTGACAGACTTGATGACCTAAAGACAGACTGACTGACCCACTGAATGACAAATTGACCTACTGACTGACTGGCTGATCTACTGACTGACTGACTGATCTCTTGACCTGCTAACTGGTTGACCTACTGACTGACTGACTGGCTGACCTACTGACTGACTGAGTGACTAGCTGTCTGACAGACTGAGTGACTAGCTGTCTGACTGACTGACTGGGTGACTAGCTGTCTGACAGACTGAGTGACTAGCTGTCTTACAGTCTGAGTGATTAGCTGACTGACCAACTAACTGACTGACTTACAGATTGGCTGACCTAGTGACTGCTGAATGACCTAATGACGGACTGGCTGACCCACTGACTGACAGAATGACCTACTGACTGACTGGCTGACCTACTGGCAGACTGACTAACTGACTGACTGATCGATCGACCAAATGACTGACCTACTGAAAGACCTACTGACAGACTGACCTACTGACTGAGAGACAGACTGACTGACCTACTGACTGAATGACTGACTGACTCACAGACTGACTCACTGACTGTGACTGACTCACTGACTGACTCACTGACTGTGACTGACTCACTTACTGTGACTGACTCACTGACTGTGACTGACTGACTGATTTACTGACTGACTGACTGGCTGACATACTGACTGACTGAGTGAGTAGATGTCTGACAGACTGAGTGACTAGCTGTCTGACAGACTGAGTGACTGACTGACCGACCGACGGTAAGACCGACTGACTGACCAACCTACTGAGTTACTAGCTGTCTGACAGACTGAGTGACTAGCTGACTAACTAGCTGACTAGCTGACTGACTAGCTGACTGACTGACTGACTGACTGACTGACCTTATGACTGCTGAATGACCTAATGACGGACTGGCTGACCCACAGACTGACAGAATGACCTACTGACTGACTGGCTGACCTACTGGCAGACTGACTGACTGACTGACTGACTGACTGACTGACTGACTGACTGACTGACTGACTGACTGACTGACTGACTGACTGACTGACTGACTGACTGACTGAGTAGCTGACTAACTGACTAACTGACTGACTGACTGACTGACTAACTGACTGACTGACTGACTGACTGACTGACTGACTGACTGACTGACTGACTGTCTGACCGACCGACCGACCGACCGACCGACCGACCGACCGACCGACCGACCGACCGACCGACCCGACCCGACCCGACCCGACCCGACCCGACCCGACCCGACCCGACCCGACCCGACCCGACCCGACCGACCGACCGACCGACCGACCGAC